>PVJS01028349.1:0-25568 GCA_004027185.1 Glis glis | reverse complement strand
CCAAAAAAAAAAAAAAAAAAAAAAAAAAAAAGACTGCTGATGTTTTTGAGATATAAGGGTAAAATAAAATAGTGTTAATACAATTACATAAGACTCCCACCCTTTTTAAATAGGCATTTTTCTTCTTATATTTATCCAAGAAAACATTTAAAATTTTTGTAGATTAAGTCAATTAATAAATAACATATTGAGTAAAATGAAATTACTCATTATGATCTGTGATGGGACAACCTTTCTGGTCAGCTGAGTTTGAAAATGAACCACATAATCTATGTATCCTTTTTCACAATTTAAAAAAGATTTGGGCCGGGTGTGGTGGTACACACCTGTAATCCAGTACTTGGGAGGCTAAGACAGGAGGAGCTCAGGTTTGAGGCAAGTTCAGTAAGTTAGGGAGATCTTGTTTCAAGATAAAAAATAAAAAGGGGTGTGATATAGCTCAGAGTTAGAACACCCCTGGGTTCAATCCCCAGTACCACATGCATACAAACAAGGGGGAATTGACAGGACATATGATAAATTTTGGTAAATGTACTTTCATCCTGGGTATCATGAAGCAGTGATGGGACAAAAGCTTCAGATATAAAGATGTACCATTTAATAGAAGGAAAAAATTCAAGTGAGTCTTGTCCTCATTCTGCTGTGTGTGACGGTCACCTTGGCCCTGACACAGAAACTGGAGTGTCAAAGAGGACCATGAGATACTCCATGTATTCCTATAATACTTGGAATATATAGATACATTTTAGTACAATTAATTTTGTAGATGTAAATTTTGTGGTTTTGCATATCTAAACAATATTTTAGATTCCTATCCTTTTCATTTACTTTACAATATTTCAACCTACTGTCCTTTTCATTTGAAATGATTTTCCTGTTAACTGGTTTTACTTCAGTTAGTATAATGTAATTTATTAATTGAGAAGACTAAAATAAAAAATAATGATTCCTAGAAATTCCACAAAATAAATACATTGCATGTAGGAAATTGAGCTACTTGTTTGTGGTGCTGGGGTTTGAACCTAGGCCCTTGTGCATGCTAAGCAAGTATCCTACCACTTAGCTATAGCCCCCAGCCCTGAAATTGAGATAATTTTGTATGGCTATTTTCTGTAAACCACAAGAACTAATAAAACACAAGTTAGATAATGGGATAAGAATTTGTGATTTAGTATAAAATCAGCCCTAGATTTCAATGCAGGAGTTACAAATAGGGGATTTGAATATGTTACTTTGCCAGAAATTGCACCTTGGTGCATTAGTCATAAAGGTCTCTAGCTAGACATAATGCAATATCTGTAGTTTAGCAATATTCTCATGTAGCATATATTAATATCTCATTACATATCCAAATTGCCACTTTAAACAGTATGTTCACAGGGCATAATTTATAGTTTTGACTACTTTATGAGATTATGCACTCATATCAGCCTTTCAGAAATAGAACATTTCTAACTGCAAGGATGTGAAGTACCTTTAAGTTTTTTCCCCTTTAAACATCAGAGAAAATTTTTCTTTATTTTCCTCAGATATTCTCCAATGTCCTTCATTTTGACATGCTTCCAATTTTCTTTGCATGCTGAGAAGGCTGAAGTCAAGTTTTTTATCACTCTGATCTGTATCTTGAGTTCCTGTTGCTAAAAAAAAAATTCCTTGAAATCAAAATGTCACAATGAGATTGGTTAAAATTATAGGGTTTTTATTTTAAGGCAACTAATTTTCATCAAAGCCTTCAGCAAGATTTTTAAACTTTTTCTAGATTCTCTCTACTGAAGTATAATGGAAATCTTGCCTTTTATATGTACATATCCCAAATTAACCTATATTGTATTTCTGTGTAGAAAAATTATTACCTTTCAAAGTCTTTTTATACTTTTCACTTTTTAAATTTTTTTAAATTGTGAAGTGCTTTTTTATTATTATTATATTTTTTTAGTTTCAGTAGAAAAACATTTTCTCCCATTCAGTGTTTTGTCTTGGTGCATGCGTGCTTTAAAACATTTTAATTTAGACAGTCTAACTTATCTATTTTTTCTTTTGTAGCTTGTCATTTTCATGTTGTGTCTAAGAATGACATATCCCGGCTGAATTAAAAGTCATGAAACTATACTCTCTGCTTTCTTCTATGAGTTTTTATAATTTAGTACTTGACATTTAGTCTCTGATCCACATGCAGTGAGTTTTTGTACATCAAGAGAGATAAGATACCATCTTCATTCTTTTGCATACGGATATGCAGTTTTTGTAGGACCATTTCCATTTGTTGAAAAGAGTTCTCTTTCTTCACTGAATGGTGCTGGCACCCTTCTTGAAATCAATTGACCATAAATGTGAGGACTTACTCTTGGTTTCTCAATTCTATTTCATTGTCTCATGTCTGTCTTTATGTCAATACTACAGTGTTAATAACTATAGCTTTGTAGTAAATTTCGAAAATGGTAAGTCGCCATCTTTATCCTTGTCTGAATTATTTCTGTGCTTTTCTGTGTCACACTGTGCTGTTTACTTGTATGTTATAGTATGCTTTATTGAGAAGTGAACACTTTAGATAATATACTGGAGCAGCTCTGGATACTAATTCCCCTCCTCTGTCCCTTGGAGCTTGTTATCATTGTTTGTTTGTTTATTTGTGTCCTGACTGGATAGATGATTTTAGTGGCATCTATTTTCTCTGCAATGTGAAGTCTCTGATGTTTCTCAAATGGTGCAATTTGGGGCATATATACTGTCTCTCATATGACAGTGTAAATTAGCAGGGCTCTTTCTGACTGTTTCTTTTCCTAATTAAAGCCAGCAGTTAGGCTCCACTAATTGCTGCTTCCTGACTCTACTATCTTTGACAATGCCCTGGATGTAAATTGCTCCAAAGTCAGATCCTGTTAAATTCAGACCAGTGGTTGAAGTTTACTCTGATCCCAGGAAAGCCCTTATGACTTGTCTGTGTAGCTGGTTTCCTTTGATAAACTAGACCTTATAAATTAGTACTTTTATGAGGGTATCAGCCTCTACTTAATTGCTCACCATCCAAACCTGCGTTGTTTTTGAGAACATTGTTTATCTCTGATGTTCCCAGTATCCTATTTCCAATAAAGTCGATCCATTGGCTGAGCAGTCACAACTTTCTTTTCTGAATGCTTGCCTCCTCTTATCTGGCCCAAACTCTGAGCCTGACTTGGGATTTGGGGTTGGGACAACGGGTGTTTTTCTCTAAGTGACACACTTGCTTTAAGAGAAAGGCTCTGGGAAGGTGCAGTAGTCTCTGGTCTTCTCAGCTTTTGTGTCCTTGCATGGAATCTCCATCCTGTGAGTAAACTGGGGTGCAGGTAGATTGGAGCCCCAGTTTTTTTATATCATACCTGAGATTGATCTTTCACCCTATGTCTGGGAACAGGGTAGAAGAAGGGAGCCTATGTTATCTTGGCCATATTCATTGGGGTTCGGTTTCTGTAACTCATAGCAGTAGGGATGAGAAACTTGTACATCCCAGGAAGATATGGTGGCATTCACCTGGGAACTGGGGGAAAGGAAGCTTTGTCTGCTCGGCTACACCCACCTCAAATGGCATTTCCATCATGTTGTACTGGGATGAGAAAGGGAGAAAGCGGATCATGGTTCAGACACCATAGATTCTCACTGTTCTGAGCTTTATTAAATTTTCTTTAAAAAGTGTTCATTTGCTGTACACCTCTAAGAGAATTTTCAGAGACTTTTTTTCTTTTAGTATTTTCACCAGTCATACTGTTTTGCTGGAGGACATGTCCACGGAGCTCTTCACATTGCCGTTTCAGAGGTTGAATTCCTCCTTCACTTTTTGTTCAGTTGTCCTTATAGGACCACAGGGAGATTGCTCCTCTCCTAGGAACCTGATTGTCTGGGCTTTGTGACAGGTATTGTCAATTACTACGTTTTCCTACTATCATTCTTAGCTCTTTTCCAATGTCTGGAGTTAATGGATATATGAGATTAAAAATATATATAAAACAGCAGGACAAAGCAAACAAATAAAAAAGGAGGCATTAAACATTTAATTACCATTGATCTCAGAGTCTATTCTATTTAAATATGTTCATTTTGTTTATAATATGTCCCCCCTTTTAGGGTAAAATGCTTCAACTCATAGCTTCTATTGAGACTTTTGTACCCCATCATCTCAAACCTCTTCTATGTATGTTTGTGCCAATCTTCGTCTGACCAGGTGCCCATGAATTTTACACATGTCATAGAGAAGAGTTGGGAAAATTGGATTTATTTGGACTTCTAAGAGTCACAAAGAGAAATTTCAGTGGTGGTGGCATCTTAGGCAGTCATTATGAGATTTTGGGTTGATGAATAAGCAGAGAGCAAAAGACAAAAATAAATAAATAAATAAATAAATAAATAAATAAATAAGCAGGGACAGTATTCTGAGAGGCAGGGAACTTCTGAGAAGGAGTGAAGATGGAAGAAGGTAGCTAACAGGATCTTCAATTGTCCTTGATCCTTCTAGGGACTGGGTGTCAATTAAAAAAAAAGGATTAGTGTGTTCTTTTGAATAAGTTCTCTCTTTTATTTTTCTGTGTTCTCTTAAGTGCATTTTCTTTTCTTGCACCTTAGCTAGAAATTTTGCAATGGGAAATTAACTTATGTTATAAAAAACAGTAAGATTGTTAAGATTATATTACTATTAATAGGATATTCTATATAGCTATGTATAATTTTCTGTTAGAAAAATCACTTTAGTGGGTGCAAATCTTTATGGGTTGTATTCAATTTCAATTTCTCTCTGAAATTAAAAGGTGCATTAGAAGGTACATTAAAGATGAAAAAGAAATCCTGTGCTTTCTCTTTCTAGTCTTTTGATTATAAGCATTTGCTTATTCTGAATATATCAGTAGAACTGAATAAGTGATTTATAAGGCAATTTTAAATGTTTTGGTTTTTAACATATTACTTTGTCTATGCAATATAATGAAAATTTTATATAATAATATAAATAAGATTATTTTGATAGTGACAAATTTAGAACCAGTAAGTCACATTTATAAAGGGAAGATAATTTGATATTGATGAAACAGATTGAAATGAGCTTATATCTTTTTATTGTAATTGCTTTGATAAATAAACAGTTATACATGTTTTGAATTAACTATAAAAATTTTTAAAAATTATTCTCTTTGGATCAATAGATTAATGACAAATTTCATGCTTATCATTTTGATTTTAAAACTATTGTTGCTCTCTAAATATAGATAATGAAATATCTCACTTAGCAGATCTGAGAAGTATTTTAAACTTATATTAATTCAGAAATGTTTTCTATCGCAGAAAGAAAAAAATGCCTAGATTTGTGTTATCCTTTGTTATTTTATATACACATTTTATGAATATAATCATCAATGAACTAGAAAAATTAGTAATAAAATTATTTAGCTTTCAATGTCAGAAGCAGAACTAAATGATTTTCTCTATGTACTATCACTTTGTACTCACAACTGCCAAATATAGTGATATTCTCTCGGTCTTTATTTTAGGTCAGGTTCGTGAGACATTGACTCTGAAATGGAAATCTGTATGCACAACTTTGCTAGGTAGCTCTCTGGGGAATGCTTGCTGTTAGGGAGGGAGGAAGGTAAGATTGATCAGAGGCAGAAGTTGAAATGCTTTGCTGTGAGTTCAGAGGCCTCAGCCAACTCCACTGCAAGCTCCAAAGCTGGAGCCACAGTTTGTACACATTCATTAGCAAGTTATTAGATATGAGATGTGTCTGGAGGTGCATATTACCTTGGGCAAGGCAGTGGTCTTTGGCCAAGGACAATTTCTGGGGAAAGACTCAGGTGTGAGATAGCAGCAGGCAATCATCCCAGACGCTGGAGGAACTAGTGCTTCAATTTTAAGCAAGACGTGGACATCATACTACCTCGGAGGCATCCACTCTTGACCTCTGTGTGCTGCTCAGATCTGTGGTACCTTGCTTAACCTTGGGAGGTTTCCAGGGAAGGCTTCAGAGAATCTGGAGAATGGAGTATTCTGACCTAGACCCCAATGAGCCCCACCTACTAGGTTACACCTCCAAAGACATGTCCAGATAATAAGCCCAGCTGCATTACAATCAACATAAAATAACCTCACTGAGACAAGGCAGAAGGCCTGGTTACAGGAAGGGTTAGAAGACACCATCTCTATAAAGGACAGAAATAGGGAAGGTCAATAGATACAGGAATAACAGTGCAAGTTAATACAAAACTTCAGACCCAAGAGTTATCAAAGGAAAAAGGATGAGGGAACAGACAAATGGCGACAGGAGATTAGGAAGGCCTGCTGACTTTTGGAATAGAGATTCAAACTAAGAATTGAAACTGGGCAAAAGACATTGGGTCCCCAAGACCCAATTCTAACCAATCACAAAAGAGCAGATGGGGAACCACAAAAAGAGATAAAAACTTACCTACCAAGAGCTTCAATGGATACTCTCTTTCGGGGACCCCCTCCCCGCTATGTGGGGGAGCTGTTTTTGTCTTCAGTCTTCCTTTGGCTTAAAACAATTCTTTATACCCCTATGCCCACCCTTCTATAGTCTGTCAATTAATTCTTTAATTTCTCAGACATGAACCCAATAAGAGGAGAAACTTCGCATCATTTTAGCATCCCAGATGGGAGAACAAGGGAGGGAAGGAGCCCAGTAAAGGAAGGATTCGTTTACACCATCATGTCCTTGAGGGCAAAGAATAACCCAGGGACAAACGCTGCAGACTCTCAGCAAAGAGGGCTATAAAGAGGGGGCCTCCCTGTCCCTTGAACGGTCTGCAGGAGCAGTCTTGAGGCTCTCCCCAAAGCTTCCTACTCACACCCTCACCTCTACTCTCATGCTTAGCCACTACATCCCCTCTACACAAATGCTTTCCTTTATGTCTGCACTTTTACTCTGTCTCTGCTGTTCTACCTGTCTGACCTGGTAGAGTAAAATGTACCCTCATCCTAGAAAGTTCTGGGCTACCATGTACTTGTGCTAATATGCTCTAGGGAAAAAAAAAACTAGAAAGCAGTTTACTGTTATCTTTCAGGTTCTGTCTGGCTTTCATAGGAGAAAGATGTGTGAATTCAATGGAGAAAACTAATCACTGCCACCACTGTACTCATTAAGATTAAGAGTTGCATGGATTTTTGCTATTTTCCTCCAGGTAGTGATATTATTTTGGGTTTACTTTTGATGGGAGGTTACTTTTAAAGACTGAAGATTGCTCTCTGGACTACAAAAGAACTTTACCCCATAGGCCAGATACCAGTTTGGGTGTTCCACCCAGAACCAAATGCATATTCTCCAATGATATACTTAGAAATTGATTGTATATACATAGGTGGGTCCTTGAACCCAGTATTTACATTCTGAACTGATCATGCGTCAGGGCAACGTTGGTTTCCTAACCCCAGAGAGTCCTCATTATAGATGACATTTTGTTTGATTCCTTGGGTATTAATGTCAACTTGGCCCTATGTCCAACACTTCTCAACATCTTTAGATATTACCATATCCTTTTAGTAACAGCCTTTGGCAAAGACTAGGGGAATATTTGCCAAATACACTTTTTTATGATGTGGTAGGATTCTTCCCATTGGGAACTTAAAAGCTAGGTTAGATGCAGAAATTAGGCCAGAAATTGTGACTTTTTTGTGGCACCCCAAATCCTTTGATCATCCCTTCTGTATTTCTTTTGATTACACAGAGAAATAAATTTGTTGACTGCCATCTATATTGTCTATAGAAATGCCATGTGCTGTTAACTGTCTCCATAGCTTTGTTCCAGTCAGGCACTACTGTTCCCATTCAAACCATGCCATGATTATGGTAGTTTTTTTTTCTTTTTTGGTACTGGGGATTCAATCCGGGGGCATTTTACCTCTGAGCTATATACCTCAGCCCTTTTTCTTTCTATTATTGTTTAAAATTTTGAAATGGGATCTTGCTAAATTGCTGAGGCTAGCCTCAAACCTGTGATTCTCCTGTCTTAGCTACCTCAGCACTGGGATTACAGGCGTGCGCCCCCCATGCCTGGCAAATGATTATGGTAATTTTACCCACCTTGTTTCTGACTGTTAAGTGCTGCCACCTGATACGTATAATTTCAGGATTCTATCTCCCCATTGCTTTCAGGTAGGCAAGATTAGTGACAGTGTGTCTCACAGTCATTCCTTGTCCAAAGAATGTACTTCTGACCCTCGACAGAACTGGTTCTCCTCCTACTAGGACATTCTTTATTGTGTTGATAAATAGGGTCTTCTCTTGACTTTTTCTGGGTTTTCCTGAATAACATAGCCATTTAGTGGGCTTTCCAGCTTTATGTAATTTATCCCTACCCTTTTATTTTTGGGTATTGAGGATTGAATCCAAGGACATTCTATCCCCAAGCCATATCTCAACCCCTTCTATTTTTTCATTTCTGAAACAGGGTCTTGTTAAGTTACTTTACGCTGGCCTTGAACCTGTGATACTCCTGCCTCAACCTCCTAAGTACCAGGAGTGTATGCGTGCACTGCCATGCCCAGCTCCTTATCGGCTCTTTTGAGTCTTCTCATTTCTTTTTCTGTCATCTCTCGTGACTGCACTGGCCTTTCTGTTTCACTTAATAACTTTTTCCAAGTTTCCAAGATTCACTTTAGAAGCACCACTTATCAGGGTATTATTCAGGTTGCTAAATCTTGTATCATGGAAGAGTGCTTCCACATCGATAGACTCTCTCACTGGCTTATAGAGCTTTATGTTCTACTCTCCTGGGTCCGGCACGCTCAGGATCCAGTCTCACACACAGTCTACTGGCTTCCTCTAGTATATGTTGGCCAGATCTTTCAGTTCCTTCAAGGTATAACCCTTTCCTTGTTTGGAAGGTGTAGCGTTTCCCTCACTTGGTTAATTTGTGACTTTTCTTCCTAATTTCTGTGCTGGCCGAAGGGAGAGAGATCCTGGGAAGGTAAACCATTGGAGATCAGATCTTTTTCTTGTTACCAAAGACATCTGCCAGCTTCACACTTTTCTCTACATTGATGATTATCCTTTGCCATTCACTGATGTCTCCAGTGTCTCCATAACATTCAGAAATGATATATATTAAATCATTTACAGAAGGAAAATGAATCGTTCAAGTATGGAAATTTTAGGTAATTATTCATACAACAAAGGCATAGGTAGATAACAAGAGCTAAAAGGCTGTTGCAGTTGAAGATCAAATCCAAAACTTGATTACTACTTGTAGAATTGAAATGTCAGTTTAAATCACCTTAATTAGAAAGAAACAGTTATTTGTTTCACTGTAATAACACTTAGCCTAGATAAGGGATTGGCATTTGGGGCACAATGCTTCTGCCAGCAGTACCATTCAGAACTTATAAAATGATTATTCACTACTGAGTTGCCTCTCACAGCCTTGCTTCTCATCATGGCTATCATATTATAACAAAATATATCCAGTAATGAGTGTATGCTAATGGAGTTCACTGATCCCACGACGTACTCTATCGCCTAAAACAGCTGGCACTGCATAACTTAAGAAAATTGAAGACATTTACCATGCCATTCAGAGACAGCATCCTGCAAAGCCAGAGTCCTTACGGGTTGCAGTATTTGTATTGTGCCAGGTAAAGACCTCTTTTTGCCTTGTTACAACATTAATGCCTGCAATCAGGTGTTGGAAGTCAGAGTGGTTCCTTTCATCTTTTTTTTTTTAAACCACCTGAATAATTTCCTCTCTGGGCCTTCAGCTTTAAGCTTGTTTAGTCATCTTATTTAGTGAGGGAGGAGTATTTTTTTTTAACCTGGGAACATAACAATGGCTGAAATGAACTTGGAGGTAAGTAGCCATCTGTGTATTTGGGGCTCTGTTGTCATTGAATCAATGGGAAAAGTGGGAAGCGACTGAGTAAACTGGAACGACTGATACAAGTACTCAGGAAGTTAGGTCTGCTACATAATGCAAGTATAAAAGGCTATGGATGGAGCTCTAGGCATTCTCTTATCTGCCACTTAATGTTTCCTCTTTCAATGGTCAAATCTAGTGGAAAACTAAACCACTGGGCAGTATCTACTAAAAGTAAATGTAGATATTTCCCAGGATCCAGAAATTCCTTAAACCTATCATCTGAAATGCATGCACATATTTATTGAAAGCAACACACTGGAATGTGCATATATGTGCACTACTTTTCATAGTGAAAAATTGGAAACTACCCAGATTGCCAACATATTGGAATGAAAAAACAATCTAAAACTACATGAATATTATTGGTAAACCTCACAAGCAATTTTAAGAAAAAGATGCCGGACACAAAAGAATATATATTAAATTAATTCCATATAAAGTTTTAAAGCAGGTAAAAATATTCTATGGTGTTTAAATTCAAGATAATGGGTACTCTCTGAGGGGGAGAGAGTGAATTCAAGGCAGCAGGAAAGGAGCTGCCAGACTGCTGTTAATACTAATTTTTATCTGGGAGTTGATTACACAGGTATATTCGGTCCATGTAAAATAATTTGATCTGTACATTTATTATCGTTGTGCTTTCATGTGTGTATATTTCGCTTCATTAGAAAGCTAACATAATCTATTAACAAATCATAGAAAAATAAGGCAACATAATAAGACAGACCATTAGGAACCTAATGAAGATTAGGACACTCCATCAGGAAAGAGTTTTGACCATAGTGGGTGCTTGCTGAGATTTAAAGAAAAAAGAAGACTTAGGCCTATAAAGTCTTGTATAAGTTATAAATATTAAATATGATCTCTCAACAAAATATTAAAACAAGGACTTAGTAGCTATCAATATGTGCTTAGTATTATTGATATATTTGAACATTTTAGTTATTCCCAATTTTCTTAATATTTTACATGAAGCAAATTATTAGGTAAATTTAAAATATAAGCTTAAGTTCTAGAATATGTAGGTGAAGCAGAAGAGGATTTAACATCACTCAAAGTTGAATTAGTTAACTAGTGGGAATTTGTTTCCCCTCTTTCAGGAGAGGGTAAACTTTTCTTCACTTATATTATGTATATAAATAGATAAATTATCTTTCTATCTTGCTAGTAGGAAAATAATGATATTTTTATTGTTGGGTAAAATTTAAAGGAGAGTAAATAAATGATGTATGGATACTGTACTATCCACAACCCAGTTGTGCTGACAGTGGGATAGATTGCCAAGGAACCAAAGAAAGTACCCAGAGATGGTGCGAGAGAGGTAGGGTTTATTGAGAAACACTTATGGGGAAGGTTCAGTGGTGACAGGCTGGGCAGATAGCACGTCTGTCCCTCATGGTGCTTTGCCAGAAAACAGTGTCTCCTTCCCTGAGGACCCCTTGTCCAGTGGTGACTGGTTGGATGAGTGGCCTTATCCTCCCCACAGTGCCCTCAGTTCTGCAGCAGTCACCACAAGGCGAGGGGTTTAACAAGCGAGGCTACAGAATGATGACACTAGGTTAGCTTGCATTGTCCCATTGTATGAGCAGCTCCCTAAGGAGCTCAGCATGCATGCAAGAAAGCTGTTTCCTACAGAAAACACTAACTTGCCCTAAGTCCCAGAAGATATGAGAGAGAGACAGTGTCCTTGGAGATAACATGTATCTGACATTCTGGCCCACACTCACTCTCATCGTTCCCTTGACTTGGCTAGATTCTTGGGCACAAAGGTGGGCATTTCAGCGACATGTAGTTTCACTGTCCTATTCTCCAAGGATGCCACCAATGTTGTATAGTGAGAGAGGCCGACTGTAAATCTAATTTCTGTTGCTCTCCCTCCCATGCTAGCACTTCTAAATTTTTCTTCATTGGGGCTGGAAGCCTTAAAATTATATTTCCCTGAGTTTCTTATCACCTGTCTCCTGCCAGAGCATTTGTCAGTATGAAGATATAGGTGAAAAATTCCAAGACAGAAAGAAAGCAAGAAATGTTTACATTCTTATGAGTAATTTTCAGCTACTACAGCAACAGGAAACAAATCCATGTTCCCTCATGATCAGGAGCAATTCTAACAGCATCAACAATATCAAGGCCTTCTTCATTGGCAGCAATCAATTTAAAATGGAGCAGGAGCAATGGCATCACCTGTAGCCTATCAATGACAATCAGGCTCAGAGCTTCCGCCCAGAGGTAGAAGCAGCTTCTACACTTCCTTTTTCCTTTTGCGCCTTAAATCCCTCATGCAGCAGTGTATCCAGTTCTCTGCATTAAATCTCTCTGGCTGAAAATATCAACATAGGCTTCTTCTCTTTTCTTGAAAGGACACTAAACAATAATTAAACAGTAATCCAGAGTAGGGTGCACAGGGCACACGCTAATATTTATGAAGACTCTGTGCATACTGCAAAAAGACAACCAATGAGTTGCAAAAAAATACGGCCTTTGGATAGAATTGTAAGGAAGCACCCCTTTATCCAAGGTATTATGTTTATTGCAGAAGCCAGGTTGGATTTCCTCTTGCTGACCTAAGCAGGTACTTCAATGGTATTTTGGCTACATAAGAGTATCCAGTGATTATAAATTTTAAAAATCTAGAATCTATCCTCTTGATATTATATTTGGTTGCCTAGCTCATTGGAACAAGACACTTGGAACAAGACTAGGAAACAGTCTTAGCTTGAAGGAGCCATTTTCTAAGGGGCAAGGGTGAGAGTAGGAGTTATATAAAATAACCTCATGGAAAACGTAGATTCAGAGAAAAGAAAAATAAACATGAAAGAAGGAGAAAAAGGAACTAAAAACAAAGACTAAACAAAAATAAGAAACAATTTACAAAGTAGATTAAACAAAAACAAACAACAAAGTAAGATATTAGAAATTAATTTAAATATATTCATAAACACTCAATACAAATGGACTAACACTCCAGATAGAAAATAAAAACTGATTAATTGAGAACAAAAATGTGGTTTTGCATAATTTACTAAAATCATCTCATGGAGTATAAAGACAGAGAAAAGTTAAAAGTTAAGACATGTGAAAAATGTGAGAAAAGACTAACCGCAAACAAGTTTGTACATTTTTGGTTAAAAAAATATTACTAGAAAGTAACAAAAACATCACTCATGTGAATTAGGCAAATTACTATTATTTCCCTTCTTTTTCTAATCTAATTGAAAACGAGGCCAAACTGAAGTTCATGTCTGTTGTTCTCCAGCTTTCAGGTTCTTTAAATGCATCTTTACACTCTTGCACAAAAAAAATAGGAATAAATTTCCACTGCTTTTGGTTTTAAAAAGAATGGCCATTCTACCAAAAGTGATCTACAGATTGAATGCAATCCCTAACAAAATACCAATGTCATTCTTCATGGAGCCAGAAAAATGAGTCCTAAATTTTATATGGAAAAACAAAAGACCCAGAATAGGTCCAACACTCTAACATATAGGCACAGGTAGGCACTTCCTCAATAAGACCCCAAAGCTCAGAGAATTAAAGCAATAATTAATAGATGGGACAGCATTAAACTAAAAAGTTTCTGTTCATCAAAGGAAACCAGCAAGAGTCTAAAGTGAGAGCCTACAGAATGGGAAAACATCTTTGCCAGCTATTCCTCTGAGACAGGACTAAATCTAGAATATACAAAGTATTTAAAAGACCTAACACTAGCCAGGAGTGGTGGCACATGCCTATAATCACAGTACTTGGAAGGCTGAGACAGGAAGATCACTGGGTCTAGGACAGTCTCAGCAATTAGTGATACTCTCATTAACCTAGCAAGACCCTGTTTCAAAATAAAAACAAATAGGTCTGGGGGTATAGCTGAGAGGTAGAATGCCCCTGGGTTCGATCCCCAGTAAAACACACACACACACACACACACACACACACACACGACTTAACTGTAAAAAAAAAAAACAATAAAGAAATGGTCAATTGAACTAAATAGATATTTCACAAAAGAAGAAATACAAATGGCCAATAAATATATGAAAAAAATGTTCAACATCTTTAGCAATTGGGGAAATGCAAATCAAAACTATACTGAGAGTTCCTCTAACCCCAATTAGAATGACAATCATCAAGAAAACAAACGACAATAAATGCTGTTGAGGATGGGAGGAAATAGGAACTCTTCTGCACTGTTGATAGGATTGAAAATTAGTGCAGCTCTTATGGAGATCATTGTGTAGATTCCTCAAAAAATTGGGAATGGATCCACCATATGATTCAGCTATACCACTCTTGGGTATATTTCCAAAGGGACTGAAATCAGATTATAGTAATACATGCATATCCATGCTTATAGCAGCACATTCACAATAGCCAAATTATGGAACCAACCTAGGTGTCCATCAAGAGATGAGTGGATTACAAAATTATGGGATATACACACAATGGAATTCTACTCAGAAATAAAGAACAAAACTATGTTATTTGCAGGAAAATGGATGGACCTGGAGAACATTATGGTAAGTGAGATTAGCCCATCACAGAACGTTAGGGTCATATGTTTTCTCTAGTATGTAGAAACTAGGGAGTAATCGGTATACAAGAGGGACTTTGAATAATGAAGGAGAAACCCCAGTAGAGTGAGGGAAGTGATCTGGGGGGTGGGTGATGGAGAATTAATGAAGGAAACACTTCCATTGACATTATGTATATATGTGAGAATACCATTGCCAATCTCAATACCATGTATGCGGAAGGGGTGAGGGAAGAGTGGGGAGGAAACTGGCGGGAAGTTCACCAAGGGCTGTATGTGTGTATGTCACTATCACTCTGAATTACATTATGATGTGAGACTACAATGCACCAATAAAAGTATTTAAATAAAAAAACTAGTCTTTATTTTTGAAAGACTCAAATTACCAGGAAAATGTAATAATCCCAAAGTAGTATGTACTTCATAATATAGCCTGAAAATATTGAAGCAAAAATTGACAGAATCAACTAGAAGGAATTGGCAACTTCTCAGAAGGGATATTTTACAAACATCTTTCATCAGCTGATAGATTATTTAGACACAAAATCATTAACAGTATAGAATATTTTAAGAAAACTTTTTTTTTTATTTGGTACTGAGGTCCAGGGGCATTCTACCTCTGAGCTACACCCTCAGCCCTATTTTATTTTTTATTTTGAAACAGGGTCTCACTAAATTGCTGAGTGTCTTACTAAGTTGCTGAGGCATGCTGTGAACCTGTGATCCTCCTGTCTCAATCTCCCAAGTACTGGGATTACAGGCATGTGCCACCATGCGTGGTTTAGGAAAACTATTAATACAACTAATCCAATGTATGCATATTATGCCTGTATTTATCTCCAATTTTGCATCTGCCTTTATACCTACATCTACATTTATCTACTGTCTATGTATCTTTCTTTCCATATATCATCTTTCTATCTACCTACATACTTACCTATCACCATAGGAAACTATTTTAGAAACTAAAGAACACATATTCTTTCTAAACATGTAACATTTAAAAACTGACTACTTATTGTACCATAAAATATTCTTTAAAAATATGACATAATTTTGTTCTTCATGACTGAGTAGAATTCCATGGTGTGGATATCCCATAATTTCATAATACATTCATGGATTGATGGGCACCTAGGCTCGTTCCATAATTTGGCTATTGTGAGTTGTGCTGCTATAAACATGGATATACATGTATTATTATAGTATTCTGACTTGAATTCTTTTGGAAAGATACCCAGGAGTGATATAGCTGGATCATATGGTGGATCCATTCCCAGTCTTTTGAGAAACCTCCACACTGATCTCCATAGTGGCTGCACTAATTTGCAATCCACCAACAGTGTATAAGAGTTCCTATCACCAGCATTTCTTATTGTTTGTATTCTTTTTTTTTTTTTTTTGCGGTACTGGGGATTGAACCCAGGGGCGTTCTACCTCTGTGTTACACCCCCGGCCCTATTTTTTATCCTTTATTTTGAAACCAGGTCTCACGAAGTTGCGGAGGGCCTCACTAAGTAGAGAGAGAGAGAGAGACAGGGAGAGAGAGAGAGAGAGAGAGAGCTGAGGCTGGCCACGAACCCGGATCCTCTGGTCTCTGCCTCCCAAAGTACTGGGATTACAAGCGTGCGCCACCATGCCCAGCTCTTATTGTTTGTATTCTTGATGATTGTCATTCTAATTGGTGTTAGGTGGAATCTCAGTGTAGATTTGATTTGCATGTCTCTGATTACTAATGATGTCATTTGCAGGAAAATGGATGGAACTAGAAATTATGTTAAGTGACACTAGCCAGTCACAAAAAATGAGTAATAGGTTTTCTCTCATATGTGGAAGCTAGGGAGTAACTGGGAGACAAGAGGGACTCCAGATGAAGGAAAAGAAACACCAGTGGAGTGATGGAGGGGGTCTTGGGAGGGAGGAGGGGAGGGGGAGGGAGATTTGATGAAGAAAACACTTCAATTGACATTATGTACATATACAAAGTTATCCATGCCAATCTCAATACTGTGTATGGGGAAGGGGAGGGAGTAGGGTGGGATATGAGGGGAAGATCACCAAGTGCTGTGTGCATGCCTGTATGGCCCTTTCACTCTGAACTTAATTTGATGTATGATTACAATAGACGGATAAAAGTATATGAAAAATTTGAGGCCAATTTGCTGGCTATGATACAATCAAATTATAATTAAATAATAAAATTGTAGTTAAAAATTTCTTTAAGCTGGGCGTGGTGGCGCATGCTTGTAATCCCAGTACTTGGGAGGCGGAGACCAGAGGATCCGGGTTCATGGCCAGCCTCAGCTACTTAGTGAGGCCCTCCACAACTCAGCGAGACCCTGTTTCAAAACGAAGAATAAAAAATAGGGCTGGGGGTGGAGCTCAGAGGTAGAAAGCCCCTAGGTTCAATCCCCAGTACCGCAAAAAAAAAAAAAAATCCTTTAGGTTTGGAAAGGTAAATCCTGGGGATTGAACCCCAGGGGCATTCTATCTTTGTCTATCTCTGAGCTACAACCCCAGTCCTATTTTATTTTTAATTTTTAAACAAGGTCCCTCTAGGTTGTTGAAATTCTCACTATATTGCCGAGACTGTGAGACTGCCCTTGAACCTGAGATCTTGTCTCATCCTTCAAGTACTGGGATTATACACCTGGCAAATTCACACTTCTTTTAATACTAGTGTCAAGTAATAAACCATGATGAAAACTATAAATACTTAACACTGAAAAATAATTATTATAAACTGCATGCTTGACCCCCACAAATGTATATGTTGGTGCTCTAACCCCAATGTGATGATATTAGGAGGTGGAGCCTTTGAGAAATAGATTTAGATGAGGTCACGTGGGTTGAATACCCATGATGGGACTAGTGCCCTAGTGAAAAGGAACATGAACTCTTTCACTCTTTCTTTGCCTATGTGAATATACAGCAAAAAGTTAGCCATCTGCAAGCTAAGAGAGAGCCCTTAACAGGAACAAATGGGGCAGCACCTTGATATTGGACTTTCTAGCCCCAGAACTGTGAGAAATATTTTGTTATAGCAAACTGAGCTGATTTAGACAATAATCTTTTGTTAGGACTGTGCCATACATAAAAAGGAATATTTAAGAATAAATTTATAATATTAATAGGTGACATCAGAAAAGAAGAAAAACAGGACATGAAGCATTAATAATTGAGCTGAATAATTCAGAGTACAAATTGCCTAAGCCCAAAGGTATCAGGTAGAAAGTAATACAAGAGTAGGTCATAATGAAGCAAAAGATAGAGATAAGGGGATCTATGTACCCATTTATCTAATCTATCAACCTTGAATAACTAAGACAAAATTATAACAATTAAACAACATCCCAAACTCTTTCAGTTAGTGAATGTATACTGATAAGTTCTTCTACATGCAAAAATAGATGAGAATAACTAGGTGACCCAACCAGAATGCTTTCTCCAATTATTACAATTACAAAATTAAAGCTATCTACATAATTTGTCAAATTAAAAAATAATCTAACATTATAAAGTCTTTTGAAGTTAGTATGCATATATAATGTAAAGAGTACATGAACCCAACTTTGTGTGAAAATTATTTTGGGACCTAATACTTTTTTGTATGTAATGTTTAAGTTAAAACATTTTAAATAAAAATTCTTAAATGATTTTTCCTTAATTAAAAATAAAATTCCTCAAAGTGCAATAATTGTCTCTGGAATTATTTCAGGTAAATATTATAAAATAGGAATTAGAATATCAAAAATTTGTTTTCCTGATATAACTCATATCTTTCTTTATTTACTGATATAAATTTTTATATCAAAAATGTTATTCTTTTAAGACAGAAAGAGAATTACCAGGAATTCAGAACTCAGATTTCCCTCCAAGTAGATGAAATATATTTATTTTGCTATGGAGATCTTTAACAAATAAGAGACTAACATTTGTTATTTTCATTTGAATTACCTGTAGGAAATTGTTTTTTTTTAAAGATATGCATGATTAAACATAGTATTTTTTTCTACTGAATCACTGAAAATTAGGCATTTTTTAAAAATACTTACCCTGTGTTAAAGTCAGTGAAGAAAAGATAATTTCCATTAGCATGAAGAAAAGTGATAAAGTCTCTTCCTCATTCACACATGAAATATAATAATATAAAAACCTATTTTTTCTCTGTGATATTCTCAAGCTTGGTTAGACTACATAATTAACTAAGTGATGGAAGTATAATTTTATTATGCCAAAATTTATAACCTCAGTGAGGCATAATTTTCATTCCCAATTGACATACATTTGTCAATGTCAAAGATAGACTTAAAGGAAATTAAGTCCTTATGAGTAGTAGATAAAATGGAAATAATGAAGTTTGTATTCTTTCTGATGTATCTGCTCCATGACAAGTACATTATAAAGTCTATTGAGGTATGTAGATGTAATGTAAAGAAAACTTTAATGCCCCCAATTTTTTTTTTTTTTGGTACTGGGGATAGAACCTGGTGCTCTACCTCTGAGCTACATCCTCAGCTCTTTTTATTTTATTTTTTCTTTTGAAATAGGGTCTCACTAAGTTGCTGAGGCTGGCCTTGACCTTCAATCCTCCTGTCTCATCCTCCCAAGTACTAGGATTATAGGCATGCACCACTGCAACTGGCTCATTAATACAATTTTGTGTGAAAATTATTTGGGGGCCTAGAAATATTTACAAATTTTTTAAATTGTAAATTTTAAATGACATTATTTTAAATTAGTTTTTCCATAATAAAGAATACAATCCTTTGAAGCGTAAGAGTAAATATATATGAAAAAAGCATTGACATATTACTAGGTATTTACAAATATTTTCCCTTAAGTAATTCACTCTGACCATTACTCTGCTATTTGAGCTCCCTAGTAATTAACCATTGCAGAGTCTTTGATTGCATTTAAGTTTCTTAGCAAACGCTTTTGGTTTCCTAGAAACTTTTAAAATCCATTGCACTTTCATAGAATATCCTTCACCTTGTATAAACTCAGTGGTTCACCTTTCTTGTACTGAGCCCGCTGACAAGCAACAGAATACATTTTTTCTGTAAAGGGCCAGTTTTGCCCTTACTCTGCCATGGTAGCACAAAAGCAGATAGATAAATAAAGAACAATGCTGTGTTTCAATAAAGATTTTGTTTACAAAAAGATGCAGGGGGACACACTTTGCTGATTTATTTTGTAAAGCCAAAGTTAAAACAAAATAATCCCATTTTTGTTGTCTTGTTACTGGTTAAGTGTAGCAACACATGAGAAGCTGCATGCCTTGGAGGATGGGCTAGGAGCAAAAGTACACTTATACTGTGTTTTCTTCACTCAGTGGATTTCAGTATTTGCTGCAGATTAGAAATCTGTGGGACACTTTTAATAAGTCAGATTTTTAAAAACTCTGATGCACAGGCTACATAGAGATACGTTAAATCAGGAGGTATTGATTTGATACAGCAGTACTAGCATTTTACAAAGTCCAACATTCAGTCTGATAGACATCATTTTTTTAGTTGTAGCTTATTGAAAAGAGTCAAACACCATAAACACATTAGCACCCTGAACATATAAATGTCACTAGGGGCACTTGGGTTCTTTGGCAATATTCTTCTAGGTTTACTATCAGCTGATATTTTTTGGTTCTGTTCCATGAATTCATCTAATCCACTTCATTGGCAACTCATTTTTAAATATTTATCTTAGCTTTGACCTGAAAACATTTCTTAGGCAACATGTGAAATATTTTTCCTAGGTTCACATTCTACTAAAGTAAGTAAAAGGCTCTCTGCATTCACACCTTGCTGCAACTGACACGGGGTGTCTCCTCTTACTGGGTTCTTGTCCAGTGGATTTTGACGAATGAAGTCCTAGGACTAATGAAGGGTATAGAAATATGAAAGTTTATTTGAAATCAAGGAAAGCTAGAAGACAAAAATAGCTCCCCCACATGGAGGGGAGGAGGAGACCCCAAAACACAGTAACCACTGATGCTCTTGGGGGGTGGACTTTTAAACCGTATTGAGGTGCCCCATCTACTCTTATGATTAGTAAGAATTGGGTCTTGGGGATCAATGCCTTTTGCCCAGTTCAATCCTTAACTTGAATTGTTATCTTGTGGGTTGTTGGGCCTCGATCTCCTGGTGCTCACCGGTGTCCCACTTCCCTGCTCACCTCCCCCCATCTCACAGAAGGTGATACAGATGGCCTTTTTAAATCCCTCCTGTTCCCAGGTCCTCTGCCCTGCCTCACAACCAAAAGTTGACAGAGGAGTAGGCCAGAACGTTCAGAGTTCTTACCCTTAGTTAGCTGTGCATGCACGTGTGTGTGTGTGTGTGTGTGTGTGTGTGTGTGTGTGTGTGTATTGAGGGTAGTTGTATGGGTAGGTTATTATCTTTGCTGATAAGAAATGACTTACCAGTCATTTCTCAAGGTTTCATCATGTTTCTTTTTAGGTATAAGCATTTGGACACACAACTTCAGCCTCATGGGAGAGCCAGCAAAATTGAATTATAGGTCCCTCCATAGGAAGAGGGTGAAGAAAAAGGGGCAGATTAATAGCAATCTAGGTTTGTTTAGTTTGGATGGACTTCTAGATGGCTTGAGCAACTGGTTGTGGAGTTTTTATTGCCACAGTATTTACATAATGTTACTCACAGAGGCACTGACAATTCTGATTGTTCACTTCTGGACTGAGAGGGTTGCTGGAGGACATGTTAACGTCAGTCTGAACCCTGATTTTAGCCATAACGTGGCATATTCTATTGCTCACAAAACTCAGATATTCTTTATATTCAAGGCAATGATATTAGCACTTCAAAGAGCATCCAGGACTAACCCCCTCTAAATGGAGTGTGAGGATGCTGTTGCTGCCCATTATCAACTTATTTCCTTATCTCTTGGCTAAAACCCCTGACCCTAACACACTCAAATATTGGTACATTTTACCTCACCTTTCTGTGGCTCACACTTTATTATATTTCCCAATACTTTTCTGTGGCCTCAACTTGATACTTTGCTTTGAACCCTGAATACAAACAATGCCGACTATCTGAGGCCTATGACATAGCTGAGTTTTAGGACATACTTCCTGGTTACTTGACATTCTGGAGAGTTAGAGAATATCATCATTTCCTTTTCAGTAGAATGTCATTTCATATTCCCCCTGAACGAAGAATAAATTTAAGATTATTTCTTCCCATACACATTAAAATGTTGCTACTTTTCATTTGCATGTTTGTACTTTTCTCTTTTTCTCTTGATTAGGTGACTGTCATGAGTAACCAGCCACAAGGCCCTAAGACCAATAAGTCACGTCACACATGATTTGTGACTTTCCACAATGTCACGAGGTTTATTCAACACTCAAAGTTATACCACACAGGAAATTATTAGGAAATTCTATAAGTAAGGTTAAGCTAGTTTTGGATGCTGGGCATCTGCTTTGTCAAAGCCAATGAGCTATAAATGAGCATCAAATGATACCCTTCACACTAATAATTCCAACAATTTAAGTATTCTAGACAGCATACAAATTTTGTTATTTGAGCACTTCAAATAATTGGCAAGTAACAAGCTACAAATGAGCAGGGGGAGGGAATAATGGACCAACTCCAACAATGGAAGAGGAGATTCTGAAGTTGGTCCCAGCACCAAGAAGGCTGAAGTTGCACTGATCCTCAATCAGCAAAAAACAGGGCCAATGTGAAGTCACTGGATTGGAGGCTTATGCACTGTAGCTGGTAGACTTGTCATGGTGTAAGCAATAGCTCAGCTTGCTGTGTGTCAAAAAAGCTGCTTTTTTTTTATAGGATTCTTGTCAAGTGTCTTTGGCAGGCTTATCGAACCTTACCAGACACGCGTAATTTCCACAAATATATTGATGACATAAGTCCATCAGGTGCAAGAATAGATTTATGATTCAAGGGTCTGTTATCAATTGCAGCACAGGCATATTGGTCTGAGCCATATGCTAGCACGTCCAAACAAGTTGCTTTATGAGTTCCTGAAGTTGTTCGTGACCCATGTTCTATACAATTGGCATGTCCGAACAAGTTGTTTTATGTCCCATGCTCTACACAGTGACCTAATGGATTATCCACTTTATAGTTTGCTTTTGCTGCAATCAACATTTAGTTTTATGTCCAAATTGTAAACTTTTCTCTAATATATTAATGTTTATATTTCTCTTTATGAATTCTGTCCATTAATTTGTGTGTGTGTGTGTGTGTGTGTGTGTGTGTGTGTGTGTGTGACTGGGGATTGAACCCAGGGGCATTCTACCTCCGAGCTACATCCCCAGCTCTATTTTATTTTTATTTGGAAACAGGGTCTCGCTAGGTTGATGAAAATCTCACTATTTGCTGAGGCTGTCCTCAAACCAGCAATCCTCCTGTCTCAGCCTCCCTAGTACTGGGATTACAGGCATGCACCACTATGCCCACCATTAAATTTTTTTAGGTTTTACTGTTGTCTGATTTCTGGTTTCTTGAATTGAATGTTCAATTTATGTTCATTTTTAAAAACTGAGAATTTTCTTCTGATCTTCTCTGGTTATATCTTAAAGTACCTCAATAATGTTATATATAGCTTCTGTTTTTGTCACTTCTTATGTAAGAGTAAAATTTTTGAAACTGATCTTATCTTAGCCTCTGAAATTGACATGAAACATAAACAGTCTTGATTCTATGGTTAAAACAGAATAAAACTGAACAACATCAAAAAAATAAAAACATACTGGCAGAGACATTGGCTAAACTCTGTGTCTCTGTCCTTTTCTTTCATACACACACTCCTACATTGACCCCCCAAACAAGAATGTAAATGTAATAAGCAAATAAAATATTGAAATATATTTATAACTCAATTGTAAACAACTTGAAAAATTCCTTGAAAAGCAAAGGAAACATATTTTAACATAAGAGAAAAATTTGTTAGTTGCTTTAACACTGACGTTCCCAATGAATGTTTTGTAAAGTTTTTTTGGGGGGGATACTAGTGATTGAACTCAGGGGCATTCTACCTTTGTGCTACACCCGAGCCCTTTTTTATTTTTAATTTTGAAACAGGGTCTCTCTATGTTACTGAGGATGGCCACAAACCAGAAATTCTCCTGTCTCAGCCTCCCAAATCCTGGGATTACAGGCATGCAATACCAGATTATCTGGTAAATATTGAAAAAAAAATTAGTGCTTTATGTTAAAAGCATCACTACTACTTTTAATTCTCAGTAAAGAAATGGATGATAGGGTTCAAAGAATATAATCCATTTTAGTAATTACGTTTTATTTACTAGAATAAAAACAATGTAAAAGTTAAGTAAACAAAGATAAATTTCCCTATAACTAACTATTCAAGGATAAAATCAACTGCATATTTTTTGAAGTTGAACAAAATACTGTAACATTAAGGAAATAAAATAATAAATAAGAACCATGTTTAGAAACATATTAAGAAAAACATTTAGAAATAGAAGATTGTAAATTTTTTAAAATCTAAAGATATTAATTAAAAAGAATATAAAATTTTAGAGGATAATTGAACTAGAAACTCTAGTGGGAATAGGAAATAAGCACTTTAAGAGATTCTAGCAAGATTGAGCTTTGTGAGTGAAAGAATTTCACAGAGTCCCTTAAACATGTTTCAATATCCTCTATGCTTATTGAAGCTAATTCATTACACAATGAAAAAAATAAGGTATCTGGGCATGGTGGTACATGCCTATAATCCCAGTATTTGGAAGACTGAGACAGGAGGATAGAAGGTTCAAGGACAGGCCGGGCGTGGTGGCGCACGCTTGTAATCCCAGTACTTTGGGAGGCGGAGACCTGAGGATCCGGGTTCGCTGCCAGCCTCACCTCTCTTTCTCTCTCTCCCTGTCTCTCTCTCTCTCTCTCTACCTAGTGAGGCCCTCTGCAACTTCGTGAGACCCGGTTTCAAAATAAAGTATAAAAAATAGGGCCGGGGGCATAGCGCGGAGGTAGAACGCCCCTGCGTTCAATCCCTGGTACCACAAAAAAAAAAAAAAAAAAAAAGAAGGTTCAAGGACAGCCTCAGCAATGCAGCAAGACTCTCAGCAACCTAGTATGGCCCTGTTTCAAAACAAAAAAATAAAAAGGGCTGGGGTGTAGCAAAGAGGTAGAATGCCCCTGGGGTCAATCCCAAGTACCACAGAACAAAACAAAACAAAACAATACATACCCTCAGGTATCACCTTACCAAAAGATACTTAAAAAGCAGCTAATGACTATCATCTCAGACATGATAAAGTAAGAATGAATGCCATAAAGATAAGAAAAAGGGAAACATGAATTATGAGAAGAAATGTCCTTCTATTTGTGAAACTCTACTGTAGCTTGGAATTGATACATTTTTCTTATTTCCATAAATTTGAGAATATTACATAATGCTTATGATGTCCAAGAGAAAACTAGGTAACAAAGTAGTTAAAATTCCTGTTATTTTATTCATACTGTAAGAAAGCAAAGCATCTTTTCTACAGAAGTTTCAAGATCACATGAAACTGGCAGGCTTCCATTTTGTACCTGTAGCTTAGGTATCCATCTTGTAACTTTTGTATACGTGTCTATAGGTTCCACTCCTGGATGTATTGGTTCCCTGTTTCTCCTTTTGTAAAATCTGCCCAGTGAAGACTAGCCAACAGGATTAGATTGTAAAAGCCATACTCCAGCCAATGGGAAACAGCACAGTGACCTTAGTGTTAGGCAATAAAAAGCTGAGTGAATTGCCCGCTCCGTCTGCACAGAAGTAAATTGACTTGCTGAGTTACTTTTGGTTTCATGAGGTTTTCGTTTTCTTTTTTTTTTTCGGCTTCCCTAAAATCTGTGTCTAACAACATGGTACAAAAATTAGGAGCAATTAAACAGCACCATCTTATTTGGAATAGCATTCTTTTTTTTTTTTTTTGGATAAACAGTGCTCTGGAAATCATATAAAATTTCTTTTTTTTTTTTTTTTTTTTTGCAGGACCAGGGATTGAACGCAGAGGCGTTCTACCTCCGTGCTACGCCCCCGGTCCTATTTTTTATGCTTTATTTTGAAACCGGGTCTCACGAGGTTGCGGAGGGCCTCACTAAGGAGAGAGAGAGAGAGACACAGAGAGAGACAGAGACAGAGACAGAGCGAGAGCTGAGGCT
>PVJS01028348.1:0-25570 GCA_004027185.1 Glis glis | reverse complement strand
ACAAAGGATCGATAAGTATATGAAAAAGGATCAACATCAGCAGTCGCCAGAAAAATGCAAATCATAAAACACATTAAAATATCACCTGACACCGTAAAGGATGATTTCATGAATCACCAAGTTTATAGACATACAATGAGAATTTTTCGTGGGTTCACCAATGCTTAAAAAGGGGGAGCATAGCTGGGAGTGGTGGCACACGCCTGTAATCCCAGGAGGCTGAGAGAGGAGGATCGCAGGTTTGAGGACAGCCTCAGTAAGTAGTGAGACTCTCATCAACCTAGGGAGACCCTGTTTCAAAATAAAAATTAAAGAGGGCCGGGGGTGTAGCTCAGAGGTAGAATGCCCCAGGGTTCCATCCTCAGTACCCCCCAAAAAATAAATAAATGAAATTTTTAAAAAGGGGGGAGCATAACCTGAACAATCTTCATAGGGAATACACTTGTAGATGAGGTACCTTAACCCAACGGTGAATGAGATCCAAACCGATTAAAGTCCAACTGGTTCGTTAGGATGGAAACAGTCCTCTGTGGAAAGTAAAGTTTATTGAAAGTTCAAGGTATACCTTTTATGTATTTATGTGTGTGTGTGTGTGTGTGTGTGTGTGTGTGTGGTACTGGGGATTGAACCCAGGGGCATTCTACCTCTGAGCTATACCCCCAGCCCTTTTTCTTTAATTCTTTTTTATTTTATTTTTTTAAATTTTTTTTGCAGATCTGGGGATTGAACTCAGGGGCATTTTACCTCCGAGCTACACCCCAAGCCCTGTTTTTTGTTCTTTATTTTGAAACAGGGTCTCACTAAGTAGCTGAGGCTGGCCGAGAACCCAGATACTCCAGTCTCAGCCTCCCAAGTACTGCGATTACAAGCGTGCGCCACCATGCCCTGCTGTTTTTAATTTTTGAAACAGTCTCACTAAGTTGCAGAGGGCCTCACTATGTAGCCGAGGCTGGCCGTGGACCTGCGATCCTCCTGTCTCAAGCCTCCCAAATACTGGGATTACAAGCGTGTGCCACCATGTCCGGCTTCAAGGTGTACCTTTCATAAATGGTTCTTGGAGGAAATCAGCTTGACTATCACAGCAGAGATCTGGGATGACATATCATATCCTCAAATGCTGTAGGGTGATGCCAGTGTTGGCAGGAAAGGCTTCCGAGCTCCACGGCTAACAGGGTCACCCTGTCGCAACCTGAAGCTCTCGGTATTTGGAAAAGCAGCCAACAGAGTGTAGTATTCCATGGCCTAAGCTCTCAAAGTATTGATCAAATGTTTGAATTTATATGTATTTTGAAGTCCGGTAGTTGAGGTCACTAATTCACACATGGGGGGTGATAAGGTATGTAATACCCCGAGTTCTCACGTATGGGATCAGATAAGATGTCCACTCTTTTTTTTGTTTTTGTGTTTTTGTTCTTGCGGTACTGTGGATTGAACTCAGGGGCATTCTACCCCCAAGCTACGTCCCAGCCCTATATTTATGCTTTTATTTTTGGAACAGGGTCTCACTAAGTTGCAGAGGGCCTCACTAAGTAGTAGCTGAGACTGGCCGCGAACCTGCGATCCTCCTGTCTCACCCTCCCAAGTACTGGGATTGCAAGTGTGCATGACCACGTCCGGCTTAAGATGTCCACTCTTAAACACAACATCAAAATGGAACAAAAACAGAAGCTCCAAAACAGAAACGTCACATACAAAACTATGTAAGTATTTAGAGTCATTTCAGAGCTAGGTAACAAGTGGTTTGCTCTGTGACCTCCGTAGATCTGAGAAGACTTATTGAGTTCTATTTTGTTATGCTTTTTTTTTCTTGTTATGAGGATAGAAGTGATGACTTCAAAGCTCCTTACATGCCAGACCCGAAAACAGAAGTCTCCAATGAAGATAGTTTCTGAAAGGTGGTATTAAGGCCTCAGAATGGAACGGCCTCACTCATTCCTCATGAGCTCCAGCCGACCCAGGACCCCAGTGTAGCCATCCCGGGAAGTTGTCCACCCTGAAGAATAAGGCATAAGCCTGGGGGCAGCAGCTTTACAAAAGAACACTGGGCAGCAGGTGGGAACGTTTCTATAAGCTGTGGCTCAATATCTTTAGCTTGAAGAAGATTAATTGATCCAGGCATTCCATCAGTCACCACAGAATGCATTCTCATGCCTCATAGCTGCACTCAAAAACCATTCTCCTTACACTACTTACGTCTCTGTGGACTGGGTAAGGAAATGATAGTTGAGAGATTCTTAAATTTACATATTTTTGGAGCCTCTAATGATAAAAATGTGTGTCTGCATTACTTTATATGAATTTAAATCAGCTGCATCCTTCCAACAGTGATTTGCTGCCCACAAATCTCATTTCCTGTTAGCCTCTGGAGCCACATGAACTGGTAGGGGACTTGATTTTTGCTTAGATTTCATCCCTCTTGTCATCAAGCATTTTCTTTTAGTTGAAATGCCTTTATTCATTATTGCCCCAAACTAGAAGGAGCCAAGAGATAGTCAATAGATGAATGGATTCACAAACTGTGGTACTTTCATACAGTGAAAGGTTATTAACCAAAAGAAATGCTCTGTCAAGTGATGAAGAGACATGGAGGACCCTAAGTGAAAAAGACAGTCTCAAGGGGCTACATACTGTGTGGTTTCAACTTTAGGACATCCTGACAAAGGAAAACTGTAGAGACTAAACAAACCAAAAGACAATAAAAAAAAAGAAAACAAAGCAAAACAGTGGTTTCCAGGTTTTTGGAGGCATCAAGAGAGTGATGAACAGGTACAGCAAAAGGTCAAACTATTCTGTGTGATATTGTAATGGTAGATATATACAATAGTATACATTTGACAAAACCCACAGAACCATGCAACACAATGAGTGGACCTTAATGTAAACTACGGACTTTACATAAAATATACCAATGTCTATATTGGCTCATTAATTGGAATAACTGTCACACCAATGCAAGATGTTAACGATACAAGAGACTTCATGCAAGAGAAAGAGGCCGTATGTGAGGAGTCTATGCATACTATCTGCTCAATTGTTCCTACATCTAAAATTATTCTAATAATAATATGTATTACTTAAAACTAATCCTGCAACTACCGTACAACTCAGCAATTACACCCCTGAGCATTTATGTGCTCACAAATCCTGCATAAGCATGTTTGTGGCAGCTTCATTTGTAGAAGCCAAGCACTGAAAACAGCCCCAGATGTCCTCCAATGGACTAATGGTTAAAAAAGAAACAAAACCCTGTGGCCATCCATCCCTTGGAATACTACTGGACAGTGAAAAGAAATAGACCGTGCATATACACAATGAGCTGGGTGAATCACCCGATAACTATGCCAAATAAAAATGCCAATACCAAAAGTTTGCATAACTGTGCGGTTCCATTTACATGAAATTTTTGAAATGATAAGATTATGCAAATAACAAGATTAGTGGTGGCCAAAGACTGAGGGAGGGGTAGGTATGGGAGGGAAGTGAATGTGTCTCTAAAAGGGCAGCAGGAGGGATCCCTATGGTGATGCATCACCATATGGTTATGCCTCAGTGCCAAAGTTCTGATTGAGATATTATGCAATAGCTTTTCAGAATTTACATTATCATTAGGGTTAGGGGTCTAACGGATACGCAAGATCCATCTGTGTAATTTCTTACAATTGCATGTGAAATACAATGGTCTCAAAATACGAATTCAAATTCAAATAGTCGTTTGCACACAACGCTCCCCTTTATTGCACGCACTAGGGATGGACCACTTCCACTATCCCATCCTTGGTCCCCAACTACTTCATTCTAGGTTTTCTTGGAAAGGAAGTAGCCAAGTCAGCTTGGGATCTATGATGTCTAAATCCTACTATTTCAGCGCTTCAGAATGCTGTTGGTGATTTTAATAGGGAGGTTTTGGGTTCTTCTGAGAACCTTTAGTTTCTTATATCATAGGGTTGGATGCAACCAACACCAGTATGAGGTAGGTGCCTGGAGACACTTACTCTTTGTGCCTTTTCTGGGAGGGACACTGATACTCCACATATACCATCTTTTGTAGCGAGGTACAAGTCCCTGCATGTGCACACAGACATACATAGATAGCATCCTTTTATTCCTGTTTGGGACAAAGATATTCAGGGAGAAATTTGTCTCCAGTGCTCAGTTCTCACCCAGACCTTATCTTTGGTCACTGGCTAACTGTGGGTGTGTAGGTCTGACACCCCCTGACCCCCATGGGACCTCCTTCCCTCCCCACACACCTGCTTCCTCCCTTCCTCCTGTCCTACCACCAGAGACCACACAGCCACACACATTTTATGTCTTGTTGATTTTATTTTCATCACCAGTGTGTAGCAGTTGGTATACAATTCACTGTCTATGGGGTTCACCATTTCTTAGGGGCTGGACTGTAGACAGTGTGAGGTCTCTGGCATCTCTCGCACTGGCCGGGTGGTGTGGGTGTGGGTGTCAGTGTCCCTGTGGGCCATCTCCCTTTCTTAGCTTTAGCCGGAGGAATGGGAGTGCTGACGGAGGCTTTCTTCCTTGAAGCCCCTGCAGGCAGGTAGGTGTCTTTTGGCCTTCATAGTTTTCTTAAGGACCTGGGAGGAAGACAGAAAGGAGATCACCGAGGGCGCTGGTTTGGGGGAAGAGAGCAGAGCAGGGATGGGAACCCACAGGGCTGTGGTCTGGGAGGGTCGGTGAGGTGCGGGTGAGGACAGGGTAGGTGTCTTGGGGGGAACAGGAGTCAAGGGAAACAAAAGGAGGTGTTTAGGGTGGTCTCGGCTCACCTTGCCTTCTGGGGCCTGGGTCATCTAGTGACCTTCCTCTTCTTTTCCCGTCCTTGGTGAGTTGAGGTGGGTCAGCTGGTAACTGAATTCTGAGCTGTGGTTCTTCCGGTGGTCTTTGCCATTTCAGCGCCCCCCAGTGGTCTATCCAAGGCCCCCCCAGGGCCCTTCTCTATATACTACTCCCCAGGGCAACCAGGGGTCACGCAGTCGGGCTTTGTTTGGTTAGCAAACCACACCCCAGCCAGTCCAGCCCTGACCAGAGAGGGGTTAGGCATCTCAAAGCAGCCTCTTGACTCCTCTGTGGGGGAGGGGAGGCCAAGATGTTCTGGTTGCAGAAAGGGAGAATTTCTTTAGCAGTCCTTAAGATCCTTCCAAATCGACTCTCCACCCTTCCCAGCCCTCCCCAAGTCAAATCTGGTGGGTCACAAGGCAAGGACACTCCATTTCCCACGGGCACTCCATTCAGTGATGCATTCTGTCCTCCCCTACTCTTCATCATTACCTGCTTTGTGTCTGTCTTACCTACAGTCCACCATGGTAATGTGGCCATATTAAGTCTAGGGTAAAATCTTTACTACATTTGGGTTGTGTGGTAATTCGAGGATCAAGGTAGCGACAGGACCATGAGAGGCAATGAGTAATGTTCAGCAAGCTTTATTGGGTAGCACATGGATGGGGTTGCATGATGGGAGAAATCCCCCAAAGGAGTAGACTTTCCAGAGGCAGCGGTACAAAGCCAGCCCCCAGAGGTTTAATACAGCAAGGGGCCTTCCAGGAAAGAAGGGGTATTCAGAGAGGGTGTGTGTATATCTAGGAGATATTGCTCTGCCAAAAGGTTAGAATCTCTAGGTAAGAGAGCTCCAACGGACAACAGCAGTTTGAGGTCTTTTGACAAATACAGTGTTTTTCATATTTATGGTTAGCAGATATTGGGCGCATTTTGTGGAGTCTGTACGTAGGTAGGTTATAAACGACTAAGATATATTTATTAAGACTATAATTCAAGCAATGCATGGGTGAGAATCATAGTTCAGCACCAGTGGGATTTGGGTTAATGCCCCTAACTTGCTGTGGAGATATCAATAATACAGGGGGCATTTTAGGCCAATGCACAGGGGCTTCATTGCCTATTTATTTATTTATATCAGTACTGGGGATTGAACCCAGGGGCATTCTACCTCTGAGCTACACCCCCAGCCCTAATTTTTATTCTTTATTTTGAAACAGGGTCTCCCTAAATTGTGGAGGGCCTCACTAATAGCTGAGGCTGGCCATGAACCTGCTGTGATCCTCCTGTCTCAGCCTCCCAAGTACTAGGATTACAAGCATGTGCCACCATGGCTGGCTATCTTTCCCCATTTTTATAACAATTAGTCAATAATTTCTTAGATACAATAAAAAGCACAATATATTAATGAAAAATGGGTAACTGGAACTATCTTCATAAATTAAAATAGTATCTAACTCTTACCACTGAAAATATTCTACAGGGCTTCTAGATTCAGCTTTGACTGTAAAAGTCTTGGAAGTTGACACTCCCATCCTTACAATAAGAAAATGTTTGACAAATTATAAATCAATCATTTCTCTTACACCTGCTAAAGACCTGAGTGTGCAGAGCAAACAGCCACCCTCAAAATCTAAAGAGAATGGCACAGAGAAGCAAAGTCAAAATCTGCTTATCTGAAAGAAAAGATTCTGGGTCCATGAACTGGTAAACACAAAACAAAAAACTTTAAATGGTAATTTTGATGAGTTTCTGAAGCCTGACCATGGATTACCGTGACAGTGACAAAACACTTGGTAGCGACAGTCTTGGGAAGCTAACTGTTGTGGAATTTACCTCCAGAAACATCAGCAGATTCACAGTGAAGATGTGAACGAGCTCCTTTTCTTGATCTGGCAGGGATAGGAGAAAAAATTATCATTGTGAAATAAATCCGGAGCTTTCTCCCATAACAAAATGTTTGCCAGAGCTTCATCTCATCTGGGGATTCATGGCATTCCTCCAACCTTCTGGCTTTCCTGTCTTACCCAAAGGGTAACAAACAAAACATAATCATACTTAACCGGCGTCAGGGTCTCAAGGAAAGAGATTAGGAACAGCCAGCAAAGGAGCAGGGGAAAATGGGAGGGGGGCTATACTACTGGAGAAACCCTCATGAAGGTCACAGCTTAGAGACACAAATCCAAAAATCCCAGCAATTTAATCATAATATTATAAAATTATCCTCTCTCCCACACATTATAACCACAATCTAAAAGGAGCTGCAAGACACAGACTTGATATTATTCTCAGGGAAACTCAAGGACAATAGGAGGGACACAAAAGAGGACACCGCAAGATATCGAAGACCTGGCACCTACAGCTACAGCAAACATTAAACCCAGTCCAACCTGGGCGTGGTGGTGCATACCTGTAATCCCAGTACTTGGGAGGCTGAGGCAGGAGGATCCCAGGTTTCAGGTCAGCCACAGCAACTTAGCGAAACCTTTTTAAATTAAAAAAATGAAAAAAGGACTGGGGGTGTAGTTCAGAGGTAGGACACCCCTGGGTTCAATCCCCAGTATCATGACAACAAAACAAAACAAAACCAACAAACAAAAGACAATACACATCCTAGTGAGATTAACATAAAACATCACCTAAAAGCCCTTTATTTCAGTTAGTGTTACCAGATAGTTTATAACCAGCTTTCAACAAAAATATTACACGGCATACTGAAAAGCAAAGGAAAAAATATTCCACAGGGACAAAGCAAGCATCAAAATGAGAGTCAGATATGCCAGAGTTTGCAATTATAAAACATGGAATTTAGCCGGGCATGGTTGCGCACCTTTATAATCCCAGTAGTTGGGAGGCTGAGACAGGAGGATCTCAGGTTCCACCCCAGGCTCAGCAACTTAGTGAGGCCCTCTGCAACTTAGTGAGACTCTGTTTCAAAATAAAAATGAATAAAATCGGGCTGGGGGTGTAGCTCAGAGGTAGAATGCCCCTGGATTCCATACTCAGTATCACACACACACACACAAATAAAAAAAAAACAGGGAATTTAAATGCCTTATTCCTTTTTTGTTTGAATTATACAGCTATTTTATAACCTGAAAAAATATCAAGGATACATATGTTTAGGGTTTAATGGAAGAGATAAACCATGAAAGAACAGATGGGAAATGTAAAGAGATAAATATAAATGATAGAAAACAAAGAATGATTTCAAGGGATTTTTATTTGACCACTGAGCACATAAAAAATGAATGAACCTTCAAAAACCCAAGCATTAGCTGGGTGTGGTGGCACATGCCTGTCATCCCAGCTATTCAGCAGGCTTAGGCAGGAGAATTGCAATTCCGAAGCCAGCCTGGGCAATTTAGAAGACCCTGTCTCAAAATAAAAAAATAAAAGGACTTGGGGGTGTAGCTCAATGGTAGAACTACATTCCTAGTACACAAAACAAACAAAGAAACAAAGAAAGCTTCCTTATATGTGGCAAATGAGGAAAGACCATGGAAATCATGGTTTAGCCGTTTTAGTCAGCTTTTCCATCACTATGACTAAAATACATGACAAGTACAGCTCAGAGGAAGAAAGGTTTATTTGGCTCACGGTTTCAGAGTTTCAGTCCATTGTCAGCATTCTAAGGCAGAAACTTTGGTGGCAGGGCATGGCGGAGGAATGCAGCTCTCATCTCATGGTGGTCGGAAGCAGAGAGAGGAGGGGGCAAGGGAGATACATTCCCAAAGGCCACACCCCCAGTGATCCACCTCTTCCAGCTGCACCCCAGATCCAGACATGGCTGCTGCCAGCCAAGCACTGATGTCTTGAGTCCAGGCAGTTTGCGGCTTGGGGAAAGTGCCATGACTTATGAGGGAGAGGAATCCAATGGTGCTGGGTGGTGGCCAGGGCAAGACCTTCAGATGTTGTGACTTAGGCTGGGACGAAGAATGCTCTGAGCAGTTCCTTCAATGGTGGATAAAGCAGAGAGGTGTCTCCACCTGGAGCTGTTATTAGCGGTGTGGTTGAACACAGCATGAGAACCAGGTGCTTTATCACCTTCAATTGCAAGGATTTCTTAAGAGATTAGGGTGAATCTCCAGTGATGTGAGGCCATAAGCCTCGGGCCAGTAGCACTTCCGCCTGGCTGTAAGAGCTAGATCTGAGTCTTTTAAAATGGTGTAATGCCAGGACAGATTCACACACCTGTAATCCCAGTGCTTGAGAGGCTGAGACAAGAGGATCAAAGGTTTGAGTCTTTGCAAATTACTGAGACTCTGCTTCAAAATAAAAACTAGGGCTTGGGGTGTAGCTCAGACGTAGAACGCCCCTGGGTTCAATCCACAGTACCGCCCCCCAAAAAAGTGGTGTTTTAAATAGTTTACCAATGTAATTTGGCCATTTGTAAGCAAGTGCTAGATTTTAGGTAGGAGTGAAATGAAAGTGGTTTTGATGGGGATTGACCAGTACTAATTACCAGTAAGAGTGCAAAAATAGCTAAAGCGCTGCATGACAAGAAAGCAAAGATTCTTTTCTCCCCTCTGTAACACGCAAACAGGCAGTTACCATAGCAACTAAAATGAGCTATGCAGAAGGACACTAGAGAAAAGTTACATATGCCTGGACTCTGAAAGGGGGATTAGAAATCCCGCAGACTCTCACAAAGTTCAGACCAAATTAAATGATGAAGCAGGCTGCATTAACCCCGTATTGATTACTACTAATAATGCAAAAGTAGTTAAAGCCTTCTTACTTTAGAAAGACAAAAGCATCAAGACTTTCTTCTTGATGAGTTAGTAAAAGAGGGAGAAACCAAGATGGCTTCGGAGTAAGGACACCGAGAGGAGGCTCTCTCTATGTTGTCTCAGGTACCCCGAACTGAACAGCCATAACATCCCATACTACTTTCATGGGAGATAGGAACTAAAGACAATAACATTGAAGAATAAATACAAGCCCACCGATTAACACCTAGGCTGAAAAAGGGTAAAAAAAAAAAAAAGGGTCAACCAACCAGAGACGGGAGAACAATAGCCCCGGTCCCTGACCGGGTCGCCAGACCAGCAGAAACCTTCAGAAGATCCGAAAAATCATATAACCAGCAACCTGAGGCCTGCCTCACAGACATCGAGATCATCGACCACAAAATCCCACAGCCCCAGGACAAAAAGACTGAGAAGGTCGACTGCATCCACTTCCACGTCCATCACAACCCACTGGTCCTCCACACACTCGGCAAGAGAGGTGAGTGCAGCAGCCTCACAGGATAACTGAAAAGAGCCTCCACCCCAGGGAAAAAAGAGAGGGTGGGGACACAAGGAGTCTGTGGCTGCAGCTGTTATACCCAGACCCTCTGTCCCGGAGAGACCACCAGGAGACCAAGCCGTATGCAACCGCAGAAGAGCCTTTATTCAAGCTTAAGCTTGGGTGCCCGACATAAACTGACACAGCAGTTCAGTACGGGGACCCCGAGCACGTTTTTGCTTCAGTTAGTATATTTTTTAAACAAAGAGCCTCAGTTTCTCTCTGCTAATTGGACAGTCCCACGTGGGGTTTCTGTGACCTTGACAATGGTTGGTTATAGATACAGTTGATCATTACAGACTGGTTAGACATTCGCTGTCCTTGTACATTCTATATTGGAAGATGTTTTCCCTAACTTTCCAGACTGTTACAGTAATAGTAACCACAATAACCATTAATCTATAGAAGGCCACCTTGACCTCAGTCAGGAGGGTCCCAAGTAAGGACATTTTGTTTTCCCAACAGATGTTTGAATCAGGGGGTGAGTATGCTAAGGACATCCTGCCTTGTTAGCAAGAGCCTGCAGCAAGCAGCTTTAACTTTAACTATTTCAATGCTGTAAGGGGGTCTTTACATTCCCCCCTTCTCTTGGGCCTAGGGGTAAATCTTTATTCCTATATGCAAAAGCTGAGTTACGGAAGCAGAAGAGAGGCGGTTACAAATGTCTAGGGTTCATCAGGGACCGCATAGTAAGGGGAGTATCTGGTGCTCGGGGGATTGTTAATTCCGGTGTTAGGGACTCAACTGTGGTTGCGGTGGGGGAATAAGTAATGGGATAAGTGTTAGTAAAGGCTCGCATCTGGGGTAAAAGTGTTGGGAGAAAGGGCTGTGTTGGGGCTGGGGTATTTTGAAGGAAGTTGTTAGGGATACCCAGAAGTTATTTTTCTGGGACTAAATTACCTGCGAAGGTAATGCTTTAGCCTGAACATTATTTCCAATTAGCATTAACACAATTCTTATTTTCTATAACAAGTTAACAATTTAAAGGCAATTTAAAACTTATTATTAATGTCCATGTTTAAGTTCTTTTTAGTCTTGTCTTTGGTGGCTCTTCGGTCTTCTGAACAATCTATTTAGCCTCAGTCGGTTGATGTTTGGGTGGAGCTGGCTTTTCAATGAATCCAGGCCTCTTTTAGCGAGGATAACAATCCAGGGCCCAGTCCAACGAGGCTCAAGCGGATGAGCAGGCAGCTTTTACACCTGGTCACCGGGCTGGAACGGGTAGAGAGTCTTTAACTTGGACCTATTAGGTCCAGTTCAAGCAGCCGCAAGAGCAGAATGTACTTTTCTCCAAGCTTAGTGTAGGGCCTGCGATGAACTGATTAAATCTGGATTAAGATTTAAACAAACATTCAGAACATAATCTTATAAGGAATGATTCCTTTCACATAGGGTGTACATCGCGCCCGGAAGAGGGTGGAGGAAAGGTCTATATCCCGTTCTTGCCAGACTCAGATTAATTTGGTCAAAGTTTCTCTGATTCTATTCATCCTTTCTACCTGTCCAGAACTCTGAGGCCTATAAGCACAATGAAGTTTCCAATCTATGTTTAATATTTTAGAGAGGTTTTGAGTAACCTTAGCCATGAAGGCTGGGCCATTGTCGGTCCCTATCATATAGGGGAGGCCAAATCGAGGTAAAATTTCCATTATGAGCTTTTTACTGTTACCTAAGCTGTCTTACTTTACATTGGAAATACTTCTACCCATCCAGAATAAGTATCCATAAATGCTAGGATATGCATTTATGCAGCTTTAACTTTAACTATTTCAGTGCTGTAAGGGGGTCTTTACACAGCAACACATGAAAATCTGAGGACTACAGCAGGTCTGAAGGCTGGAGACCATCACAACCTTCTCTGGGGAACGCGGCATCCTGGCTTGCACCTAGAACAGCCTCAGAGGGACTTGGTGCCAAACAGACTTGGGAAGCAGAAAGCGCCAGCATTCCCCGACTGCGCCAAGGAAAGCCTGAGAGGGTCTGGGCCTGAACGGGCAGGACCAGAGGGACGTGGGAAGCAGAGGCTACTGGCATTCCTTGCCAGTGCTCAGACAGAGAGAAAGAGGGTCACAGACAGCAGAGAGCACCAGCCTTCCCTGGCCCCTGCCCAGGCCAGCCCAAGAGGGTCTCGGCCTAAACAGGCAGGACCAGAGGGATGTGGGAAGCAGAGGGCACCAGCGTTCCCCGCCAGTGCTCAGACAGAGAGAAAGAGGGTCACAGGCAGCAGAGAGCGCCAGGCTTCCCTGGTCCCCGCCCAGGCCAGTCGGAGAGTGTCGCGGCCTAAACAGGCAGAACCAGAGGGACATGGGAAGCAGAGGGCACCAGCATTCCCCACCTGCGCTCAGGCCAGCCTGAGAGGGTCACGGCTAAAACAGGCAGAGCCAGAAGGACGTGGGAAGGAGAGAGCCCCGGCATTCCCTGCCTGCGCTCAGGCCAGCCCGAGAAGGTCTCTGCCTAGATAGAGAGACACGGAAAGCGGAGAGTGCCGGCTTCCCCTGCCTGCGCCCAGGCCAGGCCGAGAAGGTCTCTGCCTAAACAGGCAGATTGACAGAGGGACACGGAAAACGGATAGTGCTGGCCTTCCCCGCCTGCATCCAGGCCAGCCCAAGAGGGTCTCCGCCTAAACAGGCACAGCCAGAGATACACGGGAAGTGGAGAGTGCCGGCCTTCCCTGCCTGTGCCCAGGCCAGCCCGAGAGGGCCTCGGCTTAAACAGGCAGAGCCAGAGGGACGTGGGAAGCAGAGGGCACCAGCGTTCCCCACCTACGATCAGGCAGAGAGGAAGAGGGTGACGGGTAGCAGAGAGCGCCGGCCTTCCCCCGCCTGCGCCCAGGCCAGCCCGAGAGGGTCTTGGCCTAAACTGGCAGAGACAGAGCGGCACAGGAAGCAGAGGGCACCAGCGTTCCCTGCCTGTGCTCAGGCAGAGAGAAAGTGGGTCGCAGGCAGCAGAGAGTGCCGGCCTTCCCACGCCTGTGCCCAGGCCAGCCCGAGAGAGAGTCAGTATAAACAGGCAGAGCGACAGAGGGATGCAGGAAGCAGAGGGCACCAGCGTTCCCCGCCTGAGCTCAGGCCAGCCTGAGAGGGTCTCTGCCTAAACAGGCAGAGACAGAGGGACTGAGGAAGCGGAGAGTGCCAGCGGTCCCTGCCTGCACTCAGGCCAAATAGGTGAACCACCAGAAAAGACTGTCAGACACCAAAGACAAACTACCGCTGACAGACAGAACCACTCAGCAGCCCGCACATTGAAGTTTAAAAATGCACAGAGTACAAACCGACCTACCCACATCTCTGTGTCTATTCCTTATTTCAGAGGTGACAGACAGGTCTATGGACCTCAGCACCTGGAACTCATCAACATCTCCATTGCAGTGGACAGAAGGAACCCTAGAGTAGCTGCAACCTAGTACCGACAATCTACTGGCAGAACAACAGTGAGATGGTACGAGACACAGATTTCAAAGAAGGTATTAAAGGGTGATAAACACACAACAGTAGCTAAGAATAACCATACAGTAGAGGCTAGTCATTGTAAGGTGTACCTAGTAGCAAATATCTACCTCCAGAACAGGTTACTATACAGGCAGAGTGATTAGACATGGGAAACCTACACAGTGAGAGAGAGAGAGAGAGAGAGAGAGAGAGAGAGAGAGAGATACCAAAATCAACAAAGATATAAACTTAAGAAACCTGAAATCATGAGAAGGAGGAACAGCAAAGAAACAATGAGCTCCCACAACTCCACAATAACAGAACCCATCAACACAGAAATGCAAAGATTACCAGAAGGACGATTCAGAACTTTAATAGTAGAAATGATACAGGATTTCTGAAAAGAATTCAGAGAGAGCCTGAAAGGAACGAAGGCTCAAACAAAGAATCTGACACCCAAAACAGGAATCAAATAGAAGCTCTGAAGTAAGTGAAAGATGCAATAATTGAAATGAAGGCATCAATAAAAACTATTAACAATAGACTAGACCACATGGAAAACAGAATCTCACTCTTTGAAGACAACCATTTCAAAAGTGAGCGCATAGTATATAATATAGAAAAGAACAATTCAACAGCATGAATTGGACATTGAAGAGATCTCGGCCAATTTGAAAAGAGCAAACCTAAGAATAATAGGCAGAGAGGAGGGAATAGAAGCTGAAACCAAAGGAATCAATAATCTTTTCAGAGAAGTAATATTAGAAAATTTCCCAAACATAGAAAAGGAGGTTGACACTCAGGTACAAGAAACATATAGAACCCCCAGAAGACCAGATCAGAGAAAAGGGTCACCACGCCACATAATAGTCAAACTGAGTAACGTAGAGGCCAAGGAGAGAATCTTAAAGGCAACAGGAGTAAAAGACCAAGTAACATTCAGAGGCAAACCAATAAGAATCACTTCCAACCTTCGAAACCATGTCATGAAAGCCAGGAGAGCATGGAGTGACATAATCCAAACTCTGAAAGAAAACAACTTCCAGTCAAGATTTACCTACCCAGCAAAGATATCTATCAAATTTGATGGGAAAATTAAAACCTTCCACGACAAACAGAAGTTGAAAGAATTTATGTCTGCCAAACCAGCAATAGAGAAAATACTCAAAGAGATTAACTATAAAGAAGAGATAATAAATAAATGCCAGAACCAGAGAAACAATAATTTCCATCAAACAGCCAACTAAGAAAAGAAAAAAAAAACACTACCTCAAACAGAAGTTAAAACTCAAAATGATAGGCATTAATCATCTCTCAGTAACCACACTGAATATAAATGGACTCAATTCCCCAATCAAAAGACATAAGGTAGCAAAATGAATCAACAATCTTAATCCGTCTATATGGTGCTTATAAGAAACACATATTACAAGTAAAGACACTCACAAACTAAAAGTAAAAGGCTGGAGCAAGGTAATCCATACTAGTGGAATGCGAAGACAAGCAGGAGTAGCAACTGTGATATCAGACAAATTAGACTTCATGCATAAACTTATCAGAAGAGACAAAGGAGGTCATTTTTTTTTTTACTGGCAAAAGGAACAATCCAGCATGAGGATATAATGATAGTCAACATTTATGCCCCAAACATAGGTGCGACCACTTTCATAAAACAAATTCTTCGTGACATTAAGTCACACATAGATCCTAATACAATAATAGTGAGAGACTTCAACACTCCTCTCACACCACTAGATCGATCTTCAAGACAAAAGGTCAGTAAAGATGCCTCAGACCTAAGGAACACCATCGACCAAATAGACCTAATAGACACAGAATATTCCACCCAACTACAGCTGAATTAACATTTTTTTAGCTACTCATGGAACCTTCCCTAAAATAGACCATATCCTAGTCCACAAAGCAAGTACTAGTAAATTCAAGAAATGTGACATAATCCCCTGCGTATTTTCAGACCATAATGGAATGAAACCAGAAATCAACTGTAAGAAGTCACAGAGAAATCTCATAAACATGTAGAGACTGAACACCATACTGCTGAATGAAGAATTGGTCATAGAGGAAATAAGGGGAGAAATTAAGAAATTCCTAGAAACAAATGAAAATACAGATACAACGTATCAAAATCTCTGGAACACTTTGAAAGCAGTATTAAGAGGAAAATGCATAGCACTGAGTGCTCACCTAAGTAGAACAGAAAAGCACCAAATAAACTAATGACACACCTCAAAGCCCTTGAAAGGCAGTAACAGTCTAATCCCAAAGCCAGTAGAAGACAGGAAATTACTAAAATTAGAGGAGAACTAAATGAAGTAGAGAATGAAAAAATACAAAAAATCAACAAAACCAAAAGCTGGTTTCTCGAAAAAATAAACAAGATAGATAAACCATTCGTCAACCTAACCAAAAGAAAGGGAGAATCAACCCAAATTACCAAAATAAGAGGCGAAAAAGGAGATATTACCACCGACAGTGTGGAAATCCTGAGGATTATCAGAAACTACTTTGAAAAGTTATACTCCAACAAAATGGAAAACCTAGAAGAAATTGACAAATTTCTTGACACATACAACCTTCCAAAATTGAATAAAAAAGATATAGAAAAATTAAACCAACCAATAACAATCAAAGAGATTGAAGCAGCAATAAAGAGCTTACCATCAGAGAAAAGCCCTGGACCAGATGGTTTCCCAGGTGAATTTTATAAAACCTTTATAGAAGAGCTAATCCCAATATTCCTCAATTTATTCCATGAAATAGAAAGAAACGGGACTCTCCCAAATACATTCTATGAAGCCAACATCACATTAATACCGAAACCAAATAAAGACAGCTCAAGGAAAGGAAATTACAGGCCCACATCATTGATGAACTTAGACGCAAAACTTCTAAACAAAATACTAGACAACGTACATTCAAAACCACATCAAGAAAAGTATACACCATGACCAAGTCGGGTTTATCCCAGGGATGCAAGGCTGGATCAACATACGTAAAACAATCCATGTAATCCATCACATAAACAGAACTAAAGACAAAAATCACGTGATCATTTCAATAGGTGCTGAAAAAGCATTTGACAAAATCCAGCACCCATTCATGCTAAAAACACTGCAGAGAAATGGAATAGAAGGAATATACCTCAACATCATAAAGGCAATATACAACAGGCCCACAGCCAACATCATACTGAATGGGGAAAATCTTTGAGAGTTCCCCTTAAAAAGAGGAACAAGACAAGGATGTCCACTGTCAACACTCCTTTTCAATATAGTACTTGAGACTCTAGCCAGAGCAATAAGGCAAGAGAAGGAAATCAAAGGAGTCCAAATATGAAAAGAGGAACTGCAGCTATCTCTATTTGCAGATGACATGATATTATACTTAGAAGATCCAACAAACTCAAACAAAAGGCTTATAGAACTGATCAACAAATTCAGCAAAGTGTCTGGATACAAAATCAATCTTAATAAAAATCTTAAAAAGCTTTTCTGTATGCTAGCCATAAATCCACTGGAAAAAAATCCAGAAAACAGTTCCACTCATGATACCCCCCCCCAAACAACAAAATACTTGGGAATAAACCTAACCAAGGAGGTAAAAGACCTCTACAAGGAAAATTCTAAAACATTGAAAAAAGAAATTGAAGAAGATCTTAGAAGATGGAAAGATCTCCCATGCTCTTAGGTAGGCAGAATAAATATCATCAAAATGGCCATTCTTCCAAAAGTGCTCTACAGATTCAATGCAATACCCATTAAATTACCAAAGTCATTCTTCACTGACATAGAAAAATCTGTCCTTAAATTAATTTGGAACAACAACAACAACAACAACAACAAAAAACCCAGAATAGCCAAAGTAGTTCTCAGCAACAATAACCAGGCAGGAGGCATCACAATGCCTGACTTCAAACTATACTACAAAGCCACAGTGATATAAACAGCATGGTATTGGCACAAAAGCAGACACATAGACCAATGGAACAGATTAGAAGACTCCAAAAGAAATCCACACACCTAGTGCCAATTGATTTTTGACAAAGGTGCTAAAAACATCCACTGGAACAAAGATAGCCTCTTCAACAAATGGTGCTGGCAAAACTGGCTAACCATATGCAGAAAAATAGAAATAAACCCTACTTTCTCACCTTGTACAAGAGTCCATTCAAGATGGGTCAAATGCCTATAAATCAGACCAGAGACCTCGCAGCTACTTGAAGAGGGAATAGGTCCAGCGGTAGGCACAGGTAAAGACTTCCTCAACAAGACCCCAAAGGCACAGGAAACTAAAATGAGGATCAATACGTGGGATTCCATTAAACTGAAGAGCTTTTGTGCAGCAAAGGAAACAATCAAGAACCTCAACAGAGAGCTGACAGAATGGGAGATTTTCCCCAGTTACTCCTCTGATAGAGGGCTAATTCCTAGAATATAAAGAGAACTCAAAAAACTCACCACTAAAAAAACAAGTAACCCAATCAAAAAATGGGCAAGTGAACTAAATACACACTTCACAGAAGAAGAAATACAAATGGCCAATAAATGTATGAAAAAATGTTGAACGTCATTAGCAATCAGAGAGATGGAAGTCAAAACTACCCTGAGATTTCACCTAACCTCAATTAGAATGGCAATCATTAAAAACACAAACAACGACAAGTGTTGGCGAGGATGTGGAGAAGTAGGAATTCTAATACACTGTTGGTGGGATTGCAAATTGGTGCAACCACTTTGAAAACAGTGTGGAGGTTCCTCAGAAGAATGGGAATGAACCTACCATATGACCCAGCAATACCACTTCTAGGCATCCACCCAGAAGAACTGAAGCCAAACTACCAGACTAATGCATGGGTATCTATGTTTATAGCTGCACAATTCACAATTGCCAAACTTTGGTACCAGTCAAGGTGTCTATCAACAGATGAATGGATTACAAGACAATGGGATATGTACACAGTGGAATGTAACGCAGCCATAAAGAAGAACAAAATCACATCATTTGCAGGGAACTGGAGAACATTATGCTAAGTGAGATCAGTCAGTCACAAAGAGTGAAAAGCCGGATATTCTACCTAATAGGCGGAAGCTAGGGAGAATGGGACTTAGAAGGGACTCCAGACAAAGAAGGAAGAAACTTTAGATGAGCAATGAAGGCGGCCTAACTGAGGGAGATGGGGGGGGGGAGAGGGAAATACACTAATGCACAGGATGTACATACACAAACTTATCAGAGTCAATCACTATGCTGAGCACGAAAAGGAGGGAAGGGGGAGGGAGTAGGGTGGGATTTGAGGGAGGGCTAAATGAGCAATGTCGGCATGCATGCTTCTGATACCCCGAAACTTATCAAAATGTATAATCACAGTGCACCAATAAGTGAATACATATATAAAAGAAAAAGTTAGTAAAAATGAACAAAGAACAATGCGGGCCATGCAGCCCTATGGTCAGTGATATTAGACCAGTCTGTCCTTGTGAGGATGAACAAAAGGGGCCACTCAAAAAACTAACACAGCAAAGATAACAGAGTGGGCCAGCTCTACTTTTTGGTGGGAAAGAAAGACTATTGGGTAGCAGGGCAGGAGGGACAAGATAATAAATTCCTATATAAAGACTGAGGTTTCAAAGGCAAATAGTGTTTTGCTTCTGAGACACTCCATCACATCTCTCTGACGTGGTGCTTTCCTTGCTCTGTTCCCCCCCTTCTGCCTGTCATAATAAAACCTTGTGTAAGCTTGCAGCAATTCCGGCTTTTTTTTTTCTAAACTAGCCGAAAACAAGATCTCATGGCAATAGCATCCCAAAGTGTAACAGTTTGAATTAACAGAAGCTGGCATGCAGCTGTTACTGACTGCCTAATCCCAGGAACTTTGAGTTAGTTGTACCTAGCAGTGAAGTGTCTCCATCTCCTAATTGAATAATATACTTTCTGGCAGAGAACATTTACTGAGCAGCATTTTGGCTGATTTTCTGTTTGAGGTCTCTGAGACATCCTGGAAAATATTCCAGAAGGGAGGGTGGTACAATCTGGCGTCAAGGTAATACTAGAAATCGTTGCCAATCACTAAATATCCAGTATATGTCAGGCACTGTGCCAGCTGTTTTAATACAGTTCCCATATCCCACTATTCCTACAAACAGTGGTCTATCGAATCTATTTTACCGATGAAAAACCTGAGGCTCACAGTGTTTGGTAATTTTCCTAAAATTGTATGCCTACTAAGTGATTGGTCTGAATTCAGAGCCCATACTACTCCAACACCCCTAGCCTGAGGCAGACCTCTGTCTCTGTTTTAGTCAACATTTTCACTGCTGTGACCCAATCACCTGACAGGCGAAACTTAGAGTAAGAAGAATTGTATTCGCTCACAGCTCTGGAGATTTCAGTCCATGTTAGGCCGGCTTCCAAGCAGGAGTCATGGCTGCAGATCCTCAGGGCATCCTGGGGATCAGAGGGGGTGCAAGCTTGTGTCAGATCATGACAGCAGGGTAAAGAGGAGCCGAAAACTGCAGGAGCCGTACAGGACAACACCGTTCCCGGCCGCGTCCCCAGGGACGTTTCCCCAGCAAAAAGTCCTGCCTCAGCAGGGTGTGGTGGTGCACGCTTTTAATCCCAGTACTTGGGAGGCTGAGATGGGAGGATCGCGGGTTTGCGGCCAGCCTCAGCTACTTAGTGAAGACCTCTGCAAATTAATGAGACCCCGTTTCAAAGTAAAGAATAAAAATAGGGCTGGGTGTGTAGCCCAGAAGTAGAACGCTCCTGAGTTCAATCCCCAGTACTACAAAATACCCACACAAACAAACAAACACAAAGAAACAAACAAACAAACAAACAGTCCTGCCTCCAACATGGCTGCCTTGTCTATCACAAGAAGTTTGGGGGACATTTTCTTTTCTTTTTTTTGTGGTACCAGGGATTGTACCCAGGGGAATTCTACCTCCGGGCTACACCCCCAGCCCTACTTTTTTTTTATTCTTTATTTTGAGACAGGGTCTCACTAAGTTGCGGAGGCCTCACTAAGTAGCTGAGGCTGGCCGCGAACCCGGATCCTCCTGTCTCAGCCACCCAAGTACTGGGATTACAAGTGTGCCCCACCACGCCCGGCGGGGGACATTTTAAATTAAAATCATAATGGTCTCTTAATTTCTCTTCTGACTACTCCATAACGTCTCTCTGGTGACACAAGGAATGGTCCTGGGTATGTATCCGTGGGGGGGGGAGACAATGTACTAAAAGCGAATCTAATGAATCAAAAATAATAATTTGTGGATTGCCAACAGTTGTTTTGTTAGAAGCCAAGTGTGCCTAAGTGAAGGCATATGTATCCAGTACCAGCACTTTCCTGCATTACAGTGCACTTCTTCTGGTTGTCCTGTGTGACCTCCCTTCCGAGTTTGCATCCTGGCCTGTTGCTCAGCTCATCACAGTTTTCCATGGAATACAGAGCATACCTGCTCCCTACAGAAAATCCCTGACTATTCCCACAGCTCAACTTGGTATCTCTAAGATGTCAACAGGCACTATAACATAAAGGTTCATTCGGGGCACTTAGACATCTGGTCATCCTGTCTGAATGTCCAAATACACTCTCAAACTTTTCCAGGTTCTTGTCAGTTGGAGTACAATTTAGCACAGAGGGAGTCTCTCTCTCTCTCTCTCTGTACTGGGAATTGAACTCAGGGGCATTCTACCTCTGAGCTGCACCCCCAGCCCTATTTTATTTCTTATTTTGAAACAGGGTCTCGCTAAGTTGCTGAGGGTCTCCCTAAGTTGCTGAGCCTGGCCTTGAATCTGTGATCCTCCTGTCTCAGACTCCTAAGTACTGGGATTAGAGGCATGTGCTACCACACCTGGCTAGCACACAATCTCATTCTTGAGATATGAAGTTAGAGAGAGGGTTTTCAATACCGCCTGGTAATTTAATTGCAATAGAATTTGTGTGTGTGTGTGTGTGTGTGTGTGTGTGTGTGTGGTACTGGGGATTGAATCCAGGGACATTCTACCTCCAAGGTACATCCCCAGTCCTATTTATTTTTGTTTTGAAACAGGGTTTCACTAGGTTGATGAGAGTCTCAGTAGGTGCTGAGGCTGTCCTCGAACTTGTGATCCTCCTGTCTCAGCCTCCCAAGTACTGGAATGACAAGCATGCGCCACCACGCCCGGCTTTGCACTAGAATTTAAATGAGATGTTTTATTTGGTACTGGCCACAAAACATATACACCAATGAATGAGTTTACCTCGATGGCCAAAATGGACTCCCTCGTAAGCTGTAGATGAGGAAATACCATGGAAATAACTCTGGAGCAAACACCTACTGAGTATGACCTCCTTAATCACTGGGTTCTCCCAGGAGGTGAAAAAAAAATTCCTGGTGGGCGTGCAAGCTTGAATTTACAAATAGTAATGAACAAAACTTCTACTTTCTTTTGTCAGGAACAAGCCCCCCCCCCCCAGGAACATACTGGACTTTGGTATGCCGAAAGGCACTTGCACAGGTGTTCAGGTGGCAGAAAAGTAGCAGAGACTCACAAGTTATAATATTGACCATGAATCAAATGGAGGGGAAATTCTCAGCCTGAGATGATAGAGATTTTTACAAAGGGTACTGCAGAAATGTGGTATTGAGTGAAGAAAGGAAACCCTCTCTGCTGAGATTTACTGCATCCTTTGGAAATTATATGTAATCCTGTATTTGAAAGCATCTGTCACATAGTACGTAGGCACTTGAAAAGGTTGGAGTATTTCCAGTCATACCTGAACTTCTCAGAAACTCTTGCCAGAAAGAAGAGAAATTTTACAATAACAAGCCATATTAGTTGCTTTTTTGAGCACCTATGTAACAGTTTATGTGAGAGACTACAATTCCACATTAACTTCTCATCCTTCTCTCCTTCTTGACCAAAAGGGGACACTACATTGCCAGTTAACTTGTCAATAGGAAGGGTCATGCCCTTCTCAGTTTGCCCCTGAATTAAGGAACAGAAACATTATTGTCACATTCATTTCCTTAGAGGACACTGAAAGAGTTATAGATCAGTTCTCAAGGGATGGCAACACAGAACACAGACCATTCCATTTCCATATCTGGGGCCTTAAGTCATGCAAGTTTACTCCCTTCAATATGAGAAACAAGATTCTGAGCCTTTAATGCCCTGGGAAGGGGCAGTTATCTTCAAAAGAGAAGCCACCCCACACGTTCTAATGTCCATTTTCCTTCTTGCTGCCTACATCCTTTTTTGCCCCTGTGGAATACTTCTTATCAATCTCCTGAGCTCTGAGCACAAGTCAGAGACAGAAACCCAAACTGACCTGTTGGGATTGAGTGTTCCTGTTATGGTTTAGGATGATGTTGCTATGGGTTCTTGTTCTTGGTTAATTTAGAGAAAAAGCCATAACTGCTGCAAGCTTAAGCAAGGTTTTATTATTACAGTCAGAAGGAGGGGGGCAGAACAATGAAAGCACCATGTCAGAGAGGGAGAGAGAGAGAGAGAGAGAGAGACGTGATGGAGTGTCACAAAAGTAAGACACTGACGCCTTCGAAAATGCAGTGTTTTTATAGGAATTTATTATCTTGTCCCTCCTATCTTGCTAGCCAATAGTCTTCTTTTCCCACCAAAAGCAGGTGATGGGCTGCCAGTTATCTCTGCTCTACAAGCCTTTTTTGTTAGCCTTCTTTGTTCATCCTCACAAGGACAGACAGGTCTGACATCACTGATCAAAATGTGTTACTTAGCAAGGTCAGGGGGCTGCATGGTAGAATCCTGCGTCTTTCTTTTTCTTTCTTTCTTTCTTTCTTTCTTTCTTTCTTTCTTTCTTTCTTTCTTCTTCCCCCCCTCTCTTTCATTATTTATGTATTTATTTTTATTCTTTTTTGTCTTACTGGGAATTGAACCCAGGGGCAGTCTACCTCTGAGCTATACCCCCAGCCCTAATTTTTTATTCCTTGTTTTGAAACAGGGTATTGCTAAGTTGTGGAGGGCTTCACTAAGTAGCTGAGGCTGGCCACGAACCCGTGATCCTCCTGTCTCAGCCTCTGAAGTACTGGGATTACCAGCACGCGCCACCATGCCTGGCTCATTCTTTATTTATTTTTACTCTTAAAGTTTAAAGCCTGTTCTGTCCACCTGTGTCCTTGGTAAGTCTCAGCATCCCCTTGTCTCCGTCTGCTGGAATTAACTTATCATGTTGAAAGCCTGTTTTATAATAAAGAAAAGAAAGGCACAGGAATATATCCTTTTAAAGTATAGAGGTTTTAGGGCTTTGACTATTTTGGTGTTATTAGTAATCAATATTGGGTCGATGCACCTTGCTTTTTCATCTTTAACTTAGTCTAAACTTTTGTGAGAGTCTGCATAATTCTTTCCTTCTAAGTGCAGGTGTCTATAAATCCAGCATTCAGTGTTCTGCACCTTACCTTCTGACCCTGGGCTAATAGCCCATTTTTAGCTGAACAAGGTCGACCTTAGCTGGAACTTCTGACTGACAGCCTAGAGACAGAGAAAACATGATTTTATTGTTTTGCCTCATACAGTATAGTTTATTTTTATTGGCAATTTAAGTATAGCTTATTCTCATTAGCAATTAATACTACCCTCATTAGCAATCAATACTGGTTCAATCCCCATCATTTCCCTGCTGAGGGTTCTTCCTAGAACTACCACCATCCCTATTGGGTAGTACTTTGTCAACACTCTCCTGTACTTGGCCTCTAACAGCCCAGCTTGGGGTTTTACCCTTCCTGACACCCGCTCTGCCCAAGATGGGGCCCAGTACTGATGTTCGTATGCAATTATCTTTATTTTGTATTCTAAGAATCCTTTTCCATGCCAGGTGTGGTGCTGTACGCCTGTAATTCCAGGACCTGGGAGGCTGGAGACAGGAGTATCAAAGGTTGGAGGACAGGTTCAGAAAGTAGCAAGAATCTCAGCAACCTAGCAAGACCCTGCTTCAAAATAAAATAGGGCGGGGTGTAGCGTGGAGGTAGAATGCCCCTGGGTTCAATCTCCAGTAACACACACACACCCTTTTCCAAGATGTTGTGGCCCCAACAGAACTGGCAGGAGATGATGTAGCCTTTTGGTGAGTCTCCTAATGGTTGGTAAATAATAATTACATGACTGAGTGACAAATCACTACAATTATGAGTTATTACTCAGCTGATTCCCCCATATAATGCCCAACCTTTGCTGAACTGATCACCATACCTGGGTGACAATGAGGTGTGGCTTTCTGAAGTTGATTCAGAGTGGTAGGGCTGGAGTGTCTTGTCAGTCACCCACAGAGACAGCTGGGGCCATGGTGTCCCCTGTCAGGAAGTTGGTGCTGACTAAAGACAGTAGCACATGGTGGATGGTCAGACCTAGGATACTCCCCAGTCCCCGGGACACACCCAGACTCAGTTTAGGATTTGGAAAGGAGTGGGGAAGGAGAAGGCTTTGGGGCCCTGAGATGGCGATGAGGATGAGCAAGCCCAGGAGAGGTGGGAAGAGGAGCCCCTGCTGGATCCACTTCGGTGGGCTTGCCAGGGGAAGGATGTGAACTGGAGGTGAGCTGGAGCCCTGGACCACATTGTGAACCAGGAGACCATGGAAAAGTCCAGGGAGGAGTGCTGGGTGGCACTCCAGGATGGAAGCAAGGACATTGCTGGAAACAGGGACGCTACGGGACAGTTCTTAGAGGGAGATGACAGGTGTGGAGAGTGCTCACTCAGAGAGAATAGAGACGGCAGGGCTGTAGCAGCCAGGATGTCCAAAGTGCCCCCATCACATTTTTCTGGGGACATTTCCAGCATCCAGCTTCCTCTGTGACAGTCTCCTGTGTGGACCCACACCACCCAGGTACCGAGTTAATGCTGACCTGAGCAGGGCAGAGCAGATGGGATCCTCCTCCATGCCCAGCTGTGGCAAAGTCCTGAGTTTCTCTGGATGTCCCGAGCTTGCCTCCTGAGGAGCTCTCGTGAGGGTTCTCAGCCATGGTCCTGTTCTCCTGAGAAGTCCCCCTGCCCAACTAGCCATGGCTAAATCCCCCTCTGATCTCCAGC
>PVJS01028347.1:0-25570 GCA_004027185.1 Glis glis | reverse complement strand
AGATGCGCTTTCCTCGGAATGAGTCGCACACACTCTACGTGGCTTCTCCCTCTTTATCTAAGTCCGCACCTATCAGAATCCTGCTGCCTACATTCAGGGCAGGGCTTTCTCTTTAATCTGCTGTTACACACCCAAAATCACATAATCTTGGGTGTGTCATGATCAGGTCAAGTTGACAACTTAGATTAACTATCACAAAATCTTAGAGTAGTTTTGATTTGCATCTCCCTGATTGCTAATGATGTTGAACATTTTTTCATGTATCTGCCATTTGTATCTCTTCTTTCGTGAAGTGTCTATTCATTTCAGTTGCCCACTTCTTGATCTAATTATTTGTTTTCTTAGTGTAAAGTCTTTTAAATTCTATTTATATCCTAGATATTAAACCTCTGTCAGAGGGATACCTTGCAAAGATCTTCTCCCATTCAATAGGCTTTCTCTTTAGGCTCTTGATGGTTTCCTTTGATGAGCAAAAGCTTTGTAGTTTAATGCTATCCCACTTATTAATTCTTGTTTTAATTTCCTGTGCTTTGGAAGTCTTGTTGAGGAAGTTTCTTCCCATGCCTATATTTGGAGTATTGAACCTATGCCTTCTTCTAATAATTTTACAGACTCTGGTATAACTTCCAGGTCTTTGATTCATCTGGAGTTGACTCTTGTGCAGGGTGAGAGGTAAGGATTTAGTTCCATTTTTCTACAGGTAGATAACCAGTTTTCCCAGCACCATTTGTTGAAAAGACTGTCCTTTCTCCAACGTATGTATTTAGCACCTTTGTCAAAAATCAATTGACTATAAGTTTGTGGACTTTTTTCTGTATCTTCTATTCTGTTCCACTGATCAATGTGTCTGTTTTTGTGCCAATACCATGCTGATTTTATTACTATAGCTCTGTAGTACAATTTGAAGTCAGGAATTGTGATGCCTGGTTCTTATTGCTGAGAATTGTTTTGGCTATTCTGGGTCTTTTGTTTCTCCATATAAAATTAATGACTGATTTTTCTAGATCTGTTAAAAATGATGTTTGTATTTTGATAGGGATTGCATTGATTCTGTAGATCATTTTTGGCAGAATGGCCATTTTGATAATATTTATTCTGCCTATCCAAGAGCAGGGGAGATCTTTCCATCTTCTAAGATCTTCTTTTTTTTTTCTTTAGTGTTCTATAGTTTTTATTGTAGAGGTCTTTTACCTCTTTGGTTAAGTTTATTCCTAGGTATTTGATTGGTTTTGAATGGGATTGTTTTCTGGATTTCTTTCTCAGTGGATTCATGGTTGGCTTATATGAAAGCTACTGTCTTTTTTAGGTTGATCTTGTATCCAGCTACTTTGCTGAATTTTTTAATTAGCTCTAGTAGACTTTTGGTTGAGTTCTTTGGATCTTCTAGGTATAGGATCATATCGTCTATGAATAAAGATAATTTTAGTTCTTCTTTTCCTATTTGAATTCCTTTGATATCCTTCTCTTGTCTTATTGCTCTGGCAAGAGTTTTGAGGACTATACTGAAAAGGAGTGGTGATAGTGAGCATCCTTGTCTTGTTCCTGTTTTTAAGGAGAATTCCATCAATTTTCCCCCATTCAAGATGATGTTGGCTTTGGGTTTCTTATATATTGACTTAATGATGTTGAGGTATGTTCCTTCTATTCCGATTTTCTGTAGAGTTCCTAACATGAATGAGTGTTGAATATTGTCAAATGTTTTTTCTGCATCTACTGAAATGATCATGTGATTCTTGTTTTTAGTTCAATTTATATGGTGAATAACATGTATTGTTTTGCGTATGTTGAACCAGCCTTGCTTTCCTGGGATGAAACCAACTTGTCATCTTGTACGATTTTCTCAATATGGTTTTGAATGTACATGGCTAGTATTTTATTTAGAATTTTTGCATCTATGTTCATTAATGATATTGGTCTGTAATTCTCGTTTCTTGAGGTATCTTTATTTGGTTTTGATATTAATGTGATGCTGGCCTCATAGAAGGAATTTGGAAGAATTCCATCTCTTTTGATTTCACGGAATAGCTTGTGAAGTATTGGTTTTAGTTCTTCTGTGAAGGTTTTGTAGAATTTGGCTGGAAAACCATCTGGACCTGGGCTTTTCTTTGATGGAAGACTTTTTATTGCTGTTTCTATCTCTGTGCTTGCTATTGGTTGATTCAGGCTTTCTATATCCTCTTGGTTCAATTTAGGTAGGTTGCATGTGTTTAGAAATCTTTTGATTTCTTCCATGTTTTCCATTTTATTGGAATATAAGTTTTCAAAAGTAGTTTCTTATGATCCTCTGGATTTCTCCACTATCTTCAGTGATGTCTCCTTTTTCATTTCTGACTTTGGTAATTTGGGTTGATTCTCTCCTTCTTTAGGTTAGGTTAGCTAGTGAATTGTCAATCTTCTCAAAGAACCAGCTTCTTGTTTTGTTGATGCTTTGTATTGTTTTTTTATTCTCTATTTCATTCATTTCTGCTCTGATTTTAGTTATATCCTGCCTCTTACTGACTTTGGGATTCAACTGTTCCTGTTTTCCAAGATCCTTGAGGTGTGTCATTAGGTTATTTATTTGGATGTCTTCTGTTTTTCTTATGTGGGCACTCAGTGCTATAAATTTTCCTCTTTATACTGCCATAGATTTTGGTACGTCGTGGCTCTATTTTCATTTAATTCCAGGAATTGATTTTATTTCTCCTCTTATTTCTTTTCTCATCCATTCCTCATTCAGAAGTATATCATTCAGTCTCCATGTACTTATGTGATTACTTTTAGTCTTCCTGTTAATTTCCAGTTTCATTTCGTTGTGATCTGAGAAGATGCAGGGAATTATATCACATCTTTTGAATTTGCTGGTGCTTGCTTTGTGACCCACTATGAGGTCTATTTTGGAGAATGTTCCATGGGCAGCTGCGAAAAATGTGTATTCAGGTGTTGCTGGTTGAAATAATCTGTATGTGTCTATTAGATCCATTTGGTCTATGGTTTTCTTTAGGTCTGAACAATCTTTATTCATCATTTGTCTGGAGGATTGATCTAGTGGCATGAGTGGTATGTTGAAGTCTCCCAGTATTATTGTGTTTGGGTCTATTTGGGACCTAATGTCTCAAAGACTTTGTTTTATGAATGTGGTGCACCCACATTTGGGGAGTAAATGCTTAGTATTATTATATCTTCTTGTTGGATTGTTCCTTTTATTAATAAGAAGTGACCCGCTTTGTCTCTTTTGATGTTTTTATCTTAAAGTCTGTTTTGTCTGATATAAGCGTTGCTACCCCTGCTTTTTTCGATCTCTGTTTGCATGGTATATCTTTTTCCATCCTTTTACCTTTAGCATATGAGTGTCTTTGGCTAGAAGTTGAGTTTCTTGTAAGCAGCATATAGTTGGGTTATTCTTTTTAATCCACATTGCCAGTCTATGCCTTTTAATTGGGGAGTTGAGTCCTTTGACATTCAATGTTATTACTGAGATATAATTTTTGTTTCCTATCATTTTGAGTTCTATTTTCTGTTTGCTGTAGTGACAAATCTCCTTGTTTAGTTGCCTACCTGGTCGAGTTCACCTCTCCTGTGGTTCTTAAAATTGCTTGTTTTTCCTTCTTTTTGATATATTTCTTTTAGGATCTTCTCCAGTGTTGGCTTGGTCCTCATGAATTCTTTAAGTGTTTGTTTTTCATGGAATATTTTTATTTCTCCATCAATTTTAAATGATAGCTTTGCTTATTATATCAGTCTTGGTTGGAAGTTGTTTTCTTCCAGGGTTTGGAGTACTTCATACCATTCCCTCCTGGAATTCCTGACTTGGTTTGAGAAGTCTGGGGTGATTTTTATTGTTTTGCCTTGTATGTCTCCTGTTCTTTTGCTCTTGCTGCTTTTAGGATTCTTTCTTTATCCTCTACATTAGACATTTTAATTATTATGTGGTGTGGGGAGAGGTCCTTCTTTAGTCCTGTCTTAACGGTGTTCTATATGTCTCCTGTATGTGAATGTCCAAATCCTTTTCTATGTTCGGAAAATTCTCTGAAATTATTTCTTTGAAGAGGTTTCTTATACCCTTGGTCTGTGCTTCTAAGCTTTCTTCGATGCCCTTTATCCTTAGATTAGGATGTCTTGTATTGTTCTGTATTTCTTGGATGGCCAGGGTGTGTTGTAATATCTTCTGTATATCGTTGACTGTGTTTTCAGTTTTGAATGAACTGTCTTCCAGGAGTGATACCCTGTTTTCCATGTGGTCAAGCCTACTAGAGTTGGTTTCTATTGCGGTCTTTAATTCATTTATTGACTCCTTCTTTTTGTTTAGTGTTTCTTTCTGATTCTTTTTTAGATCCTCAACTTCCTCCTTCATCTCCTCTACACTTTCTTTGAGGCCTTTCATCATTCTGAAAATCAAAATTTTGAATTCTCCATCCTGCATTTCCTGTAGGTCAGTATCAGTAATCTCACTTGATGCATTGTGTTTCTTGTTGCCTCATTGTTCCTCATTCTTGTATTTTTGATGTTTTCAATTTTGTGTTTCTGTTTCCTCTGTATCATCTTCCTTTCTGTGTATAAGACCTCTTGATGATCCCTGTAGACCCAATTGTGTCAGTACGGTGCAGGCTGTGGTTCCCTCCTGTCTGGTTGACCGGGGCGCAGTGTATGTGTTTGTGGGGGGCACGCAGGTTCTGGAGCTCGGGTGTTGGCATGTGAGGTCCACTTTGAGGTGTGGTGTTGGATGTGGGCTCCGAGGCACAGGTGACAGAAGATACCCAGTCTCTGAAGCCCGGGTGCTGAGGATCGCTGGGGCCCCAAGGGGTGCACACGTCCGCCAGGCCTCAGGAGGCTTTTCAGAGGGTTGCCTGGGCTCCGATGCAGGGTACTGAGTATCTCGCATGGGCCCAAGGGGAGTGTGGACTCTGGGTATGGGGTGGTGGCACCTGAGGGTGCATGGGCACTGAGGCATGGCGCAGAGGATTGCACGCCAGCCCCAGGGAGATGAGCAGGCTCCTGGATCTTGGGTGTCCACGCCGGAGCATGCCCTGGCTCTGAGGTGGCACGTAGGGTCACGTGGGTCTCAGTGGCTTAACATAATGTTCACTTAACATAATGTTCTCCAGGTCCTTCCATTTTCCTGAAAATGACATAATTTTGTTCTTCTTTATTGCTGAGTAGAATTCCATTGTGTGTATATCGCATAATTTTGTAATCCATCCATCTGTTGATGGACACCTAAGTTGTTTCCATAATCTGGCTATTGTGAATTATGCTGCTATGAATATGGATATGCATATATTACTGTAGTTCTCTGATTTCAGCCCCTTTGGAAAGATACCAGGAGTGGTATAGCTGGATCATATTGTGGATCAATTCCCAGTTTTCTGAAGAATCTCCACATTAATCTCCATAGTGGCTGAGCTGATTTGCAATCCCACCAACAGTGTAGAAGAGTTCCAATTTTCCCACATCCTCACCAACATTTATTGTTTTTTGACTTCTTGATTATTGCCATTCTGGTGTTAGATTGAATCTCAGTGTAGTTTTGATTTGCATCTCCCTGATTGCTAATATGTTGAACATTTTTTCATATATTTATTGGCCATTTGTATCTGTTCTTTTGTGAAGTGTCTATTTAGTTCAATTACCCCTACCTTGATTGGAGTTTTTTTAGTGTAAAGTCTTTTAAGTTCTTTGTATTTTCTAGATATTAGTCCTCTATCAGAGGGATAACTGGCAAAGGTCTTCTCCTATTCTGTAGGTTTTCTCTTTAGACTCTTGAGAGTTTTCTTTGATGAGCAGAAACTTTTTAGTTTAATGCCATCCCATTTATTAATTCTAGTTTTAATTTCCTGAGCTATGAGGGTCTTGTTGAGGAAGTTTCTACCTGTGCCTACATGTTGGAGTGTTGAACCTATGCCCTTCTCTAGTAGCTTCAAATTCTCTGGTCTAATTTCCAGGTCTTTGATCCATCTTGAGTTGACTCCTATGCAGGGTGAGAGGTAAGGATTTAGTTCCATTTTTCTACAACTGGATAACCAGTTTTCCCAACACCATTTGTTGAAAAGGCTGTCTTTTCTCCAACATATGTGTTTGGTACCTTTGTTGAAAATCAATTGGTTATAAGTGTGTGGATTTGTTTCTGTATCTTCTAGTCTGTTCCATTAGTCTATGTGTCCGTATTTGTGCCAATACCATGTTGTTTTTATTACTATAGCTCTGAAGTATAATTTGAAGTCAGGAATTGTGATGCCTCCTGCATGGTTTTTATTGCTAAGAATTGCTTTGGCTATTCTGGGTCTTTTGTTTCTCCATATAAAGTTTATGACAGATTTTTCTAGGTCTGTGAAGAATTACATTGGTATTTTGATAGGGATTCCATTGACACTGTAGATCACTTTTGGTAGGATGGTCATTTTGATAATATTTATTCTTTTTATCCAAGAGCAAGGGAGATCTTTCCATCTTCTAAGATCTTCTCCAATTTTCTTTCTTTAGTGTTTTACAATTTTCATTGTCTTTTACCTCCTTGGTTGTGGTTTATTCCTAGGTATTTTATTGGTTTAGAGGTTATTGTGAATGGAATTGTTTTCTGGATTTCTTTCACAGTGGATCCATGGTTGGCATAAAGAAAATCTACTGATTTTTAGATTGATTTTGTATCCTGCTACTTTGCTGAATTGTTAATCAGCTCTAGTAGTCTTTTGGTTGAGTTTTTTGGGTATTCTAAATATAGGATCATGTCATCTGCAAATAGAGATAATTTTAATTCTTCTTTTCCTATTTGAATTCCTTTGATATCCTTCTCCTGTCTTATTGCTCTGGCAAGAGTCTTGAGGACTATATTGAAAAGTAGTGGTGATAGTGGGCATCCTTGTCTTGTTCCTGATCACTGAGATCTTTAACTGCCAGTCCAGGGTGACCTTTCTCTTTTCTTTGTGTGGGAGCCTCAGCCTCTTTCAGCACACAAAGGTTATGTCAGGCCTGTAGTGTGGAATGCTACAGGCCTGACAGTGTGGATAATGGAAGAGCAGACTCATCCATTTGCTACTGATAGAGCTGAAAGAAAGAATAGAGAAGTTGCTTTTGAAGTTTTTGCCTTTGTGGGTCTGAGTCACCCACAGCTGTAGATTCTATTTTGTTTGTTTTAAGATTCAGAGGAGGAGCAGGAACACTGACTTTGATACAGTATTTATTTTCTTTTGCCAAAATGAGCGAATCCTATAGCGCAAAGACTAATATCATCAGTGGCATTTTTAGCTTCAAGGCAAATGCTCAGACACCCACATGCCTGAAATTAGTAAAGAAACACATTTTATATGTGAAATTGCACAAGATAATATTCATACCAAAATGAAACTGGTGTCCCCTTCATTCTCCACTTTCCCTACTTAATTGCTAAATAATTAATACTAGAAATAAGCTTTTTTGCTTGTTTTCTTGTTCTTTCTTCCTCTTCCTCCTTTCCCTTTCCCTGTCCTCTCCTCTTCCTTCTCCCCAGCACCCCAACACGAAAACATGAAATAATGTGGCTCTCTAAGTATCCCAAGTAATTGGCAGGCAATGACTACCTTTATTTTCTCCTCACCTCGTTGGCAGGGTGTTGTTTCTTTCACCTTCCAAAAGTGAACTATTTTCCTTTAAAGACCTCTTACAGATATATTTTTTTCCTGCTTCTTAGGGATCTAAAAATTATCTTTTGATTTTAGTTTTCTGTATAATAAGATAATTTATAACATTTAAGAAATTATTTTTGTATTAGCAAATAGTATGTTTGGTTTTTAACCATCTTTAATAAGATTCATACTATATATTTAATCATTTTCTTATTTACTATGATCTGTTAGAAAATTAAAGATCACTTGTTCTATCAAGTGATCTGCACATCAAAATGTATACTAAACTCAAATATATTTTAGTGTATAGAAAATATCCCTAAATTGATTCAATGAGTTAATTTTTGCAATTCTTGCATCTTACACTTAATATATTAGCTATCTTTTATAATTTCTTGAGTTTGTAAATGAAAAGATGAAAGAAAAAGATTCAAGCCTACTTTGTAAGTACTTAAAAATAAAACATTCTGAGTGAAGCTAGAATATCTTCCAATAAATGAAAAATTGAAACTAAAATTATAACACCCTTTGTTCCCCTATTTTTAAATTGAGTTTCAGCTGGGCAACTGGGGGCCTGAGTCAGGAGCAAACACATCTGGCCTCTTCTAGGCTTTATACAAACTCACTCTGGCACTGCTCAGAGAGCTGTTTCCAGCGTGTGTGTTGGGAGCAGGGCAGAGGGATAACTGATTTATATTAGTTGACTGTTTTGAAAATAGAGATTGCAAAGGATGTAATTTCTCCCTGTAGTCTTAGTCTTAAAGTTCTGTATCATTTTTCTAACAGTTGTAGGAAGTCTTGCTCAGGAAGCGGGTGAAATAGGAATTAGGCTATGTATGAATAAGCTTATTGCCTAAACTTTCATATTGCTTTTTAAAAGCTGTGGTTTGTATGGTTAAAGCAGAGTTCTCTTGCTTCCTAAAAATGGATGTGTATTTTAGGCATTCTAGTTTTTTTTTTCTGATTATGTAATCAATCTTTTTCACTGTGAAACCACAAAATCCCCCAAACCTACAATCAAACCAAAACAACAAAAAAACCCTACACTTTTTTTATCCTCACTACCCAGAGATAATTATTATTTTAACTTTGATGTCTGTATCTACCAATTCATCACCAATTATCTAATATTTTACAAAAATATTAGAATCTATATAAAAAGTATTTGACATGATTTATTTCTATCATGTAAGTATTAGTCTACATGATGTTCTTGTATGCATTTTTCATATGTTCTATTTCATTATATGGATGTATCATGATTACTATAGGCCATTTAAGTTGTATACTTAAGTAGTTTTTACTTATTTTGTTTTTATAAATAAATCTGTGATAAATATGATTCTGGGTAAATATATCTGCATATTCTCTCATTATTTGCTAAGGTAAAATTTTGAAAATGGAATTATTTAATCAGAAGGAATCCATATTTTAAATATCTTTCATGAATATTGGCATTTATACATTCATAAGAAGTTTTTGTTTTGAGGGTTGAGTATTGTTACTGGGCAGTAATCCCTTATGTTACCAGGTGGTAATCCCTTCCTTCCTTGGTTCTTGCTGAGAGAGAGAGAGAATTCAAATGGAAAGCATGAATAGAGGACTATATGAGGTTTATTTAGGGAAGTGGGGGCCAGTGTAAAAGAAGGACATGATAAAAGGAGGTTATGTTCCAGAGCGAATAAAAGGGGGGTCTGGAATGGGGCACTTGCTGGAATGGAAAACAGTCTGGGACTATTGAATGTAGGAAGCCTTACATTCTTCCTGAGAAACCTTTCCCCCGATGCATATGGATTTGGAGAGGTCACTATCTCTTTTCATGCTATAGCTTAGTGCATATGTGCTATTATCAGCACTTGGAAACTTTCCCATGGGGGTCTAAGTGAAATCCTGCAGAGGGGTATGCATATATAACCTGGTTCTCTAACCTCAGCTCAGCAGGGAGTCCCTCATTTCCACTCACAAGGGCCTGCTTAACTTTTCTTCAGGTCTCTCAGGTCAGTCCCATCTTGGCTACCTTCTCATTTCTATCTAGCTACTTAAGAGTAGATCAGGTAGATGCTAGAACCCATTCTGGACTCTTGGTGATTTAACTGTGAACTAAATAGATGAGTCTATACCCTCATACAGTGTTCATCCCTGTGGGGAAAACAGATACTAAACTATATAGAAAAGTAAAATATATAAGAGCTAAGGATATTAAAGCAGAAGAGGTGAATAGAAAGTGTGTGGGAGAGAGAGGAGTAGGTGTTGGGCTTTGAATGAATCAGCTAGAGAAATCTGTGCTAGTCACTGTAAGGAGATATTTGGGTAAAAATCCATGGAAAGTGAAAACATCTTTGGTAAAATTCCTGTCAGTCGAAATGTTTCAGCCAAGAATGTAGCTTTGTCCTGAAAGAAATTGGGAAGCGGTGAATGTGCCTGGAGACAAGTGAAGATGGAGGCAGGTAATAGGACATGAAGAGAAGAAATGGGGCTAGAGTATGTGGGGGGCAGCATGGGTGAGTGTAATGATGTGTTCTGTACTCTGAGTCAGATGAAATGTCATTGAGGAATCTGAGTAGGGGTAACATGATTGGATTTAGCATCCTGACTCCTACATTAAGACTAGAATTATTTTGTGTAAGAACAGAATCAAGGAGTCCAGCCAGGAGACTATTGCAATACCCTGGGAAGAAATAGTGGAAGTAGGACACAAGTAATAGCTCTGAAAATGATGAAAATTGGTCACATCTTGAAGAAAAGTTGACAGTATTTACTGAAAGACTGAAAGTAGACAGTAAGAGGATGAAAATAAGCAAAGATAATTCCAAGTTTTAAAAATTTAATTTAATTTATTTTTGTATCAAATAATTAGAAAGATGCAACTGCCATTAACTGGATCCACGACTGCAGTGTTGAACATGATATGTTTGTAAGGTTTAGAAATACTGAATAGGAAATTGGAGTTAAAAGAAAAGTCAGGCAGAGAGAAATGTTTTGGGAGTCATCAGCAATTTTATCAGTTCTTGCTGAATAAGAAACAAGTATAGAATTCCAGCAGAATACAACAATAAGATTTCATTTCTCACGTGACTGCATGTGGACTTAAAGTTGGCTCATGTAGGCTGTTCTTGGCTAGGCACCTCTGCTAGGGCTAATGTCATGGTTCATTTTGCTCCTCACTATGAACTGGGTTTTGATCTTCTCTACATATTTCCCTTCTGGAACTCAGCTATCTTCTGCTGTAGTGATATCAGAGGCATAGATGGTGAGTCCCATTGCCCAAACACATTTTATGTCTAATATTGTCCCATTTGCTAAACCAAGTGACAAGGCCAACTCCAAAGTCAGGAAGTTTGGAGTTTCATTCCACTTCTTGTGACAGAAAATGGAAACTTACACAGCGAAGCCTGTGGGTGCAGACAGAAGTGAGGAAATGAGGACATTAATTTATTCTGCCATGGGTCTCTGTATTATATTGAAAGCCATAAACTTAGATAAGATTGAAAGTGATTGGACCAATTTACAGTCCTACTAGCATTTATGAGAATTTCAGTTTCCTTTTCTCCAGCCAGCTTTGCATTATTGTTTTAAGCTGATTTTCCAGTGTGAGGGCTGAAAAATAACACTTTCTTGATTTAACTATAATAATTATATTTCTAAATCAAACTGTAGGCATAGCAATGCTTGGACTCAGTGTGTTATTTTGATTTTCTAGCAGGATTGTTTTCAATGGCTTAAAATACCCTGGTCTAGTGGCCAGAAAAAAGAAAATGTCCTTTTTATTACCTTTTATATCTCCTCCTCCTCCTCCTCCTCCTCCTCCTCCTTCCCCTCCTCCTTCTCCTCCTTCCCCTCCTCCTTCTCCTTCCTTTTGTACTGGGGATTGAACCCAGGGGCACTCAACCTCTAAGCTGCACCCCCAGCCCAAGTTGCTGAGGGTGTTGCTAAGTTGCCGAGGCTAGCTTCAAACCTGTGATTCTCCTATCTCAACCTCTCAACTACTGGGATAACAGACATGGACCACCACATCTGGCACCTTTTTATATCTTTAACTGTCTTTTCCCTCTTTAAGGATTAAGTGGGAATAAGAATAAATTTCGAATAAGTATGGCATATAACCCTATTCCAACACCTCCAGTTTACTTTTCTTTAATCATTATTAACATATCAGAAGAGATCACAGTTTGGTGAGAAGCAAAGGAAACAATGATATTTATTATTAGATTCAAAAAAGCCTATTGAATTTTTGACTCATCCATGCGGTGTTGACAATGACAAATTGTGAAGCTGACACAGAACAACGTATCCTGCTCCTCTACAGATGGGGGGCCTTCTCATTTTGAAGTCATTATTGTGAGAAAGTGACCTATCTGATCTCTGTGGCTAAAGGCTCACATATGTCTGTCCATTCATAGCAAAGAGCACTATGCCCTTTTTATAATGCACACAATCTGTTCAAGCCTTTTGAAATTCATTATGTGTGGGCTGCATAAATTCTCAGTGAGTGAAAGCACCCTTAAGATTTCTGAGGTATGGTAAAAATACATACTTTTAGTGACTGAGATATTTATCTTGAGAAAGGAATTCTAATATTAGAATCACAAGCACTGTTCATGTGCAAGTTGCATGTGGCTTTAGCTGTGATCTTAGAAGAAACACATGGACAGGGAGCTATGGTAGAGCTCACACAGGCAAGAAATACTTCAGTTTTAGCAATCACATTGGAAAACTATATTTTCTACTTGCACGTGATAAAGAGCACAGTGCCTCCTACTTTTAGTGTAAAAATAGAAAATCCATTGAGAAATAAAAGCACTGTTGGTTCCATTGCTTGAGAAAAAAAATATTCCTCTATTCATTCACAGTAGGTTTGTTCTCTCAAAACAAGACGTTTTACATTACCTTGAATTCGATCCAAAGAAATATATGTGCTGAACTCTAATTAACGAAGCCACACTGTGGAATTTTGCATTTAGTAAGTAATAGATTTATGCTTTCACTGTTCCATGTGCCCTGCTTTGATATCAAGCAGACTTAATCAACATGCATACGTGGTATGCAATTATTTTGTTGTCTTTTTGTATTTAGAAACCTAGCTTCTCTTTTCCTTAGTAAATACCAAATATACTTAGTGCTAAAAGGATGTTTTTAGAGATAATTAAACAGGCAGCGGGCAATTATTTGTCTTGGGGAGGTCAGCGGGGGAAGTCAAGCACAACTGGGTGCTGATCTCAAATCAAAAGGGGTCCTGATCTCTCTTGGAAGAAAGTTCTACCAACCAAGTCAGAGTGAAAAAAACGTATGTGCATATGAAGCAAAAAATTGAGAGTTGCAGTTAATTTAGGTGTGTTACTACAACATAAAAGAATTCTATCCAAATAAAAGTATTTGGGGGAGGAGTTCTGGGGATTGAACTCAGGGGCATTCTACCTCCTAGCTACAACCTCAGCCCTATTTTATTTTTATTTGGAAATGGGGTCTCACTAGGTTGCTGAGAGTCTCACTACTTGCTGAGGCTGTCCTCGAACCTGCAATCCTCCTGCCTAGGCCGCCCAAGTACTGGGATTACAGATGTGTGATACCATGCCTGGCTTAATCTCTGTGTTTAGATTTTGCATAATTAACTATATGTGTCAATTCTATAGCATCTTTCATATATAGACTTTCTAAAATGATTATACTATCTAAAAGGTGAAACACATGTAAGGCAAATAGTTTTGACTTTGCCATTTGGTCTGGCTGGGTGCAGACAGGTGGTAGGTTAAGAGATGGGAAGAATGGATTTTGCGAATGTATTTATCTAGTTCTTGGCATATATATGTAAAGAGTATAACAGCAGTACATTTATCATTCTGAATTATATCCTAATTCCCAAAGATACTCTAAGATCAAAGACTAATATTCCCATAACCATTTTAAAAATTTACAAATATCTTCTTGAAAACTCGAAATGATTATTTCATCAATATCTCCAAATGTACAATTTATATTAGAAATTATTCAGGGTGAGTAGCTAAAAAATAAACCCATAATGACATTTGGATTTTTTAAATGGCCTAAAAAGAATGTGTGTGTGTTTGCACGTGTTCTTGTGTATCTCTGTGTATATGTGAGCACCTGAGGGAGAGGAAAAGAGAGAGAGAGAGAGAGAGAGAGAGAGAGACAGAAAGAGAGAGAGGGAGACAGAGAAAGAGAGAGAGAGGGAGAGAAAGAGGGAGAGAGAAAGAGGGAGAGGGAGAGAGAGGGAGAGAAAGAGAGAGAGAGGGACAGAGAGAGAGAGAGGGACAGAGAGAGGGAGAGACAGAGAGAGAAAGAGAGAGAGGGAAAGAAAGAGAGAGAGGGAAAGAAAGAGAGAGAGGGAGAGAGAAGGAGAGAGAGAGTGAGAGAGAGAGAGAGAGAGAAAGAAAGAATAATTGTTTATTGATAAATACATGCTTGCTATTATCTTAAATAGTAGGGATATATGCTGACCAAAAATTAAAAATAGAAAACATACCCCACTTTGATGGTGCACAGATACATTCATGTTTACACATCTCTTTTTTGACAAAATTCTATAAAATGAACAAATATTTAGTTCTGAATTGTGGAAAGGTTTGTTTGTAGTTAAAATTCCTCCTTTTACTGTAACCATAATCTAAAAAAATGCATGACGGTATGATTTGGTTTATATATCTTCATATTATAAAGCTGTACCACTACTAATATCTATATTTTGTATCTGAAAGAGAGAAAGACTTTTGCTGTGGTCAGTTGAGGCAGTTAATTTATCTTTATCAAACATCATTGACTTGCCTTGAATAAATCTGGGAATTAAGCTTTACTGTTAAGACTGAACCATGCCAATGAATGGTATCTGAAACAGGATTTCATTATCTATGTGTTAAATGAACTTTTTTTCTCTATTTGTTTCTGTGAGAGGATGGGGTAAAAAGTTCTCACAGCTGCCAGACAAAGAAGGACTCTATTTAAAGAGTGGTTGGAAGCACAAATGTTGATTATCTGAATGAAAGAATTTAATTAAGTTTCCTAAAGAACAGGATACCACTGACATCAATGATTGGCAAAACGAAGCAGAGAAATACAGTATTTAACATTACAATATTTTTCACTTAATGATGCCAGTATTAGAATTTGGCTAGTGTCCTGGAATATGCACAATGGCTTGGCAACAAATGAATTATTTTGCAATTGCAGATGTGGCACTTTGGGGTGTGAAAGTCTCTTTGCCAAGATGGTTTTGGGAAAAGAACCAAAGCAATCATTTTATTTCCTCGTCTGTGCGCATATCCTTGTTTATGAATATGACTAAAATTCTCCATGTCAAGTGGTCACAAGATCACCAACCATATTCAGTTAACCTCTGAGAGGGGTTCTTCAACACAAATTGAGAATAAAAAAACTCAACCAGCTTGCATCATAGTCCATGAAATAGCATAGAACTTGCACAAATGTTCTCTAATTGTTCATATCACCATAGAGCATATAATTTCTATTAGTCTTTTATAATTATTATTTTAATGATGATATTTGAGATCATATTAACTTTCACTACAACTAAAAATTGTTATGGTGGCCTGCGTTAATGGCAGTTATAGGTCACACCACTCTTATTTAATCATCAACCCCCACACAAATAGGTAAGGAACCTCAATATTAAAGTCATTACTAAAAAGACTATTGATAGCAGTGTTAAGTCTTGGGTTTCAAATTATACCTAACATAGTAGTATTATTATCATTAAAATATACCCTTGTAATGAATTTAGCACTTAGATATGACTTTCTTTGAGAAAAATACAAAATGGGCCCTGGTATTGAGAGATGAATTTCTTTTTATCCAATAGACCCCGAAAACCTCAATTGTAGCTAAGAAATGTGCATTCATCTTTGTGTGGTTTCATGAATAGAATTAAGTCACATACTATTGCAATTAACTACTCAAGTGATCAGGAAAGAGATTTGAGGTGATATTAATTCTTAAACTGTCTCTGTCACTCATGTTGTGATGTCCAACAAGTAAAATAAGCTCTGTGCCTCAATTTCCTAATCTGATTAAAATAATGTTGAGATAAATTATTGATAGATTTAAATAGAATAATGTGTAAAACATTGAACAAATTCCCAGAACAAAGTGTATATTTTATAAATGCTAGCTACATAATTTATATAGCATATATCTATATTCATAAATGCACATGTATATATGTGCAATTATATATTCATAGTTATATGCATATATATGTTACCTAAGTATATACAAATGTCTATGTACAACCAAATTATTTTAGGTCCCCTATTTATTGAGAAATTATACATCAGAAAAGTAGAAAATGTACCAAGTATATAGATCTTTGTTTACCCACACCTTACCACCCACTCCCACAATCCTCCCACATTTAACACATGTAGCCAATTACTTAATATTATAAATTCAGTGAGCATTTTTTTGGAAATACATTTAAAATGTCTTATTTTTTTTATTTCTGCTTCTTCTTCCTTTAAGTGAATCAAAGATAGGAGAAAATCACTTATTCATTGCTTACACATTTAAAAGTGAGTGTGCTACTGAGGTAGGATAGAATACATAAGGAGAGGTAGCAAGGAGACTTGAGGGAAAAGACTGGTCATGATTAAAAGTCCAGATTCAAAGCCTGATATGGTGGCACATGCCTGTAATCCCAGTATTTGGGAGGCTGAGACAGGAGGACCGCAGGTTCGAGGCCAACCTCAGCAATTTAGCAAGATTCTTTGAAAATAAAAAATAAAAAAATAGGGCTGGGGTGTAGCTCCAATGTAGACTGCCTCTGGGTTCAATCTCCAGGACCACACACACAAAGTAGTTCAGATTCAAAGTTCCCTTTCACATGCTCTGATCACAAACAGCACAATTAAATAAATATTAGAGCTTATGTGTAGGTCATCTGATTACTTCAACTGTGTGTCATACCTTCTAGCAAGCCCTCAGTATTACATCAATGTAGTACCATTTTTAAATTCACAAAATGAAATAATAAAACTTCCCCAGTGGGTAAATTATTAGACATTTGTCCTTCATCAAGGACAAAGAAGAAAATAATCCCTAGTAGGAAATAAGTAATATATCCAATTTCCAACACAAAGGAAACAAAAAAATTCCTCTAGGTCATGTCCCTGTACTATGGATTTTATGTGTATAAATATGCCCAGCTAAGAGGTAACTAGTGGGTTTCTCTGTGACGCCCGCACTCTATCCTGTCCCTAAGTGTGTATACTTTTCTTCCAGCATGTTCCTCTGTAATGTCCAAGTTCTACCCTGTCTCTCAGAGTGTGTACTTCTTCTCTCGATAAAAATCAATCTGTGCCTCCTTGTGACATCCCGAAATTCTTTTCTGTGACAACATCATGGGCCTGAGGTGGAGGCCCACCTCCCTTTTGGTGCTCTGATCACAAACAGTATAATTAAATCAAATATTAGTAATGACCCTAGTCCTGATGACATTACTTCTATTTACTTTAGGTCAAACAACATAGTCTCCCCTTGTAAATCAGCTTATAGACTCCATATAGCACAAACATCAGATAAAATAAGAAATTTAGGATAAATTCTAAAGAGTAAATGTTGATAATAGAATAAAAGTTGAACATTCTATAGGTGTATGAACTATATATCTACTAATAACGTAATGTTGGAAGAAGCACATGCATTATTCCTTTGCTAGTGTCTCTAAAACTCTAACAAGGAATCATCATTGTCTTATATGTTACTTTCATCTGAGAGATGCAAGTATAGCCTTTTTGGCCTGTAATAATTCATACAATGTTATTTAAAAATAATTTGGTATTCATTTGCTACCTGCCAAAATTTAATTGTGCACTTCATTGCAGTGATCCTTAAATCTAGGACTGTGGAACATATAGTCAACATTAGTTTTAAGTAGTCTGCAAATACTGCCATTAGTAAAATGTATTTCTTTGTACTATTACTGTTATTTTTCTCCTATATCCTTTCTAGATAAAGCTATTCTCAAGGATTTATCTTCTCATGGACATCCAAAATTATACACCTTCACACTTATACCAGAAAGACAAAACTCCCTGTTTTTTGTTGTCTTAATAATCTTCTTATGGATTCTCTACTGACATAATGAATCTGGGGCTTAGTGCACATTCACTTTGGGATCTAATAAGTGGAATGTGAAAAAACTAAAATTTTCAGAAGCATTTGGGCAGAGTTTATATAAGAGGGATCCTTCTGTATCAGAATTTATTAAATAAAATTAAATGGATATTTTAAATTTAGCTAACATGTTATTAATACTTCCATTGGCATTATGTACATATACTTACGAGTGCCAATCTTGATATCATGTACAGCGAGGGGGAGGAAGTGGAGAGGGATCCAGGGGGGAAGCTCACCAAGTGCTGTGTGCACGTATGTCCCTGTCACTCTGAACTTCATTATGATGTGAGACTACAATGCACCAATTAAAGTATACTAAAGAAACATGACAAAACAAAAAAAACAAAATTTGCTAAGAAAATCTATCTTTGGTATAGCAGTACAACAATCCTGTATTTGACTTTTCAAATTGGCCATTGTTCTGAATTTAACTTCAGGGATATTTCAATGCCAATGTGAAAATAAAAATGATGTAAAAATACTACCTCCTTGAAGCTGAGCCAATGTAAGCTATAATTTGGATATTTTCTGTTCTTCACGTGCTATGCTTCCTAGAAATTCTTTGAAATGTTGCTAAAACTTCATATTTGGTTCCCTTTTTTCTTTTATTGAATGAGAAAGGATAAACTGAGCTTCTTTTTCTTATTTTATGTCCTGAGCCAAAAGCATTTTTCAACTAATGTCACACTTAACTATATAAAGACAAGTGGTTTTACTTATTAATGATAAATAACAAGCTGGAATCCATTATGAACCTGAAATACATTGTGTTACTAATCAGAACAATTTTAAGTTCTTAGCTTCAGACATCATTTTCTATTTAGTTTGTTGTGATGAGACGTCAGTGGTTCCAAAATATTTCATGTTAATCATGGTGCCTGTGAGACTCTGTAAAAAAACAGTGATAACCTGGGATGGGTTCTAAATCTGAATCTCCTAAGGCCAGTCTCAGCATTTGTCTTAATAATTTGTTCATTGGTCTTTCAAGTCGAGATCCACCTAATGACTGTCATTTTTTGATCCCTACAAGTAAGATTTTTATCAGAAGTTATTGTGGGTTAGGGAACAGGATGGAGCAAGGGAGCTATTTACTATGGCTGCCAGGACATTTGGGGAGATGCTATTACATCTGGCTGTGTCTAATGTTTTTGTTATTGATATGGAAGAACAGTTTTAAACTGCACTAAATTAATCTCCTGGGACATACTGCAGACTACAAAGGCATATGAAACACACAGTATAAACAGTATAACAGGAAGGAAAGTATATTTTCCTTGGACTCTCATCCCCATCCTAGGTTTTCTTTTTTTTTTTTTTTACTGGAAAAAGAAACAGACACTCCCTTCCTACTCACTCCCACCCCCAACCCAGCTGCCCAGCATCAAGAATTATTAATTCCAATGAAGGGATAGGATGCTGGCCATTTGTGCAAATCTAATATTCCTTCCACAGTAACATTCTGAGGAGGTGGTGTTAGGCTCATATTAAGAAAGAGGAGGCAAGTAATTTGCTTAAGTCCAGTAGCTAGTGAGTGGCAGAATCTGACTCATGCATATTCTATTTTCTGCGGCTATTTTGCTTCACAAAATGTAAAATTTAGACCAAGGAAATTTAGTTTGGTTTTACTGACAGAAGACACAAAGAGTATTTTAGGCTATAGCTTACTTCTTTGCTGTATAATTCTAATGAGTGCTCATCAGGCCTATTACCTATTTTGAATAATTGTAATGCTAGAAAAATTGTGATGTTTTAATTTTTAAAGCTAATAAAACTGGAATTGAAAGAAGATAGGCAAATGAAATATATACCATGATAGCTACAGAAATGCTAACATTTCTGTAGCTTTTTTAAATTAAGGACTTATGTAATCATTGGCTTATATTAAAAAATTTTAAAACATAGCTATATATACATTATATATATTATATATAATGTATATATAATATATATAATGTATATATAATTATTTATACATTTATATATATTATATATACATTTTTTAAGGTTGAAGTCAGTAAAAAGATTATAGGAGCCAAGCATGGTGGCATATGCCTATAATTGCAGTACTTGGGAGGCTGAGACAAGGAGGATCACAGGTTTGAGGACAGCCTCAGCAACTTAAAGAGAACCTATTTCAAAATAAAAAATAAGTGCTGGGGATGTGGCTCAGAAGTAGAATGCCCCTGGGTTCAATCCCCAGTACCAAAGAAAAATTATAGGAAAGAAATAAGGAATATAGTTATAAATTGATCTTACCTTCTATTTATATTAGTATTACATTATAAATTACCTAAAATATTAAAAAAGTGATACAGCATTATGATTAAAAGAATGAGCTCTGGAGTCTGACTGCTTGTATTTAAGTAGCTTAACAACTTTGGGCAAGTTATTTTATTTCTCCATTAAGTAATAAAACATTGTCCTTTCACCTTTAACTCAGGAATTATTGTTCAAATGCCAGGAGTTAATGCCTGTACATCATTTTGAACCAGTATTCAGCAAGAATCAACTGGATTATAACATTAAGGAAATGTTCATTATTATTATTAGTTATTAATGCATATTCCAAAATTCATGAGATCATTACTATATCTAAAATTAGATTTTATAAATGGCAAATAAGTTTTCTTTGACTAAGATTTTACCATCTGCATGTTTAAGAGAAATGGGGCTCAGTGCTAAAATAAAAATAGACCCAGCAAATCCTTGATGTTATGTTCAAATTAATATAGAAAAATATATATCCCAAAGATGAGCTAACTTTCAAAGTAATTCTTCTCAGTGAAATAGATATTAATTCACCAAAAGATGTTGCCTTTATTTATTTATTTATTATTATTATTTTTTTTTTGCAGTACTGGGGATTGAACCCAGGGGTGTTCTACCTCCACACTACACCCCCGGCCCTATTTTTTTATACTTTATTTTGAAACCGGGTCTCACGAAGTTGCGGAGGGCCTTACTAGGTAGAGAGAGAGAGAGAGAGAGAGAGAGACAGGGAGAGAGAGAGAGAGAGAGAGAGAGCAAGCTGAGGCTGGCGGCAAACCCGGATCCTCCGGTCTCCACCTCCCAAAGTACTGGGATTACCACGCCCCGCCAAGATGTTGCCTTTATTGCTGATCATTTTTGAGCTCCTTTTTTGGAACTTGTCAGAGGCATTTACAAATATATTCCCAAGTTATTATTGAAAATCTTCATAGATTGAACAAGAATTCAATTTGAGAAAGCAGGCATTGGGAGCCAAGCTTGATGAATAAGGCAATTGATCAAGACTGGGTTAATTGAACTGCTGAGACTGATTTTGTGAGTGACTCATAAATAGTTCTGAGAACAATTCCAATATTTGGCTTGATGACAATGGTTTGTATATGCCAAGCACTTTGCCAGAGACTTTACATACTGACTCACATAGATGCCCAGGGTGATTTAAGGGTCAAAACAAACTTATTGTTTTTTATTGATAACTTGAAGTCATTAGTGGAAAATCAGTGTCCACCATATTAAAGTCATACGTTGAATATTTTTGGTCATCTGTTTTTAAACATATACTGGAAAAGGGCAAGAACTAAATGATGCTCTATCTACAAACACAGATGTCTTCTGGTGACCAGGCTCTGGGGCTTTGATTATCCACATGTTGGAGCTACCTTGACAAAGGGACAGGGCTGAGAGGGAATTAATTATATAGGGGAGGAGGGAGGCACGCATCCTTCCAGAGAGGCAGGGGAGAATTTTGCAGGATGATAACTAGTTTCAGCATCAATGGATGGAACGATTGCAATGGATCTTTACAGCACCAACTGCAGGAAGGCTTTTTAGATTTGAACTCCCTTAGCTCTGTGATGCTCGCCTTCATGACACATTGTCTCCTGGACACTTTCATGCTTGACGTGTCTCTAGACAGTGAAGGCAGGCATGCTTCTTTATGTAGTTTTCCCAGGTGAGTGGGTTCATATTTAATTCTTCAAGCTATAACTATAGTTGAAACATGAAATGCAGGTTAAAAGTAGTTCAAACTGTTAAGAAACACTCTTGGAAGTACCAAGCAATATCTTACTTATTGTTACTTTATTTTTGTTGTACGACTTAGCCTGTTGTGACTTGGTTTGTAATTACCCTCCCAGTGACCTTCTTCATTGTTGCTCCAATAATAGTCATTTTTTTCATGGGAATTGGGTAGAAGATGTCAGACCATGCTGTAACCCTATTAATTTGCAGATGGACGAAGTGAAGTCTGTCTGCTACCTGCTGAGGAGCAGTTGAGAGGCTGCCTCCTCTGTCACCCTGTCACTGTTGTCTGCAACCTCTCAGGCAGCAATTGTAAATGAGACTCCTCTGTGGCCTCCTCCTTCAAAGTCTGAGCAGGTCTTTATGTGATACACCATAATTCTTTTTTTTCCTGGGCACCAGGATCAAAGTCTCCTTCTAATCCAGTGTCTCCACAGCCAGAAACAAGCTGTCTTTCTCTCCCTAAAAATATGTTTACTTTCAAATAAAAAGATAATCTTAGTTCCATAAAGACAATTTAGAACTAATCTACCAGTAATTTGCATATATATTGCATCAGCTGATATTTGCCTTGACAAGAAACAAAGAATCTTGGCTTCAAAGAGCTTTCTTAAATATAATATTTCTTCTCCATATGGAAAACCTAGTAGAAGCAAAGCAAAAACTGAATTCATATTATTTGCTTCATAGGAGAGTTTCTCTGTTGCTTGCTTTTCAGTAGTGTACTTTCTACCCGCTGCACTCAGAGGGTTAGTACTCATTGTGTTTAGAGAAACCACCGGAAAACATACTCATGATAGCAGAAATTTTATGTGAAAAGTAAAATGTTGCCCAAATAAAGTAGTCCTTTGAAGAGCTTTTATTTCTTAATAAAAGCCATAAAATTGGGCTGGTACCTGGAGGGGTGCTTATCATTTTTATAGCAGTAATGTTGGAGTTTGTTATTTGAGAGGTATTTATAGTGGGAGCAGCAGGTGTTATAATTTACAAATGTTTATTTTCCCTCTTGGTTCAACACTGTGACTATACTACACATAACTAAGATGTATACACTTAAAAATAGCTAAAATGGTTGAGTTTTATACTAAAATATTTTATCACAATTTTAAAACTCAATTTTAGAATGAAATTAGAATATCACCTCATGTTTGATACTTATATAAAGAGAAAAAAATCATCTATTGTAATACCTAAACATGGTGGTGTGCATCTGTTTGTTCACTGATGGGCATCAGTTGCTCATACCGGTGGGATCAGTAATCTGACTTTTATGTTGGTAAGTCCTCCCTCCAATTTGATTTATGTCGTTGTGTGGAATTTGCCATATATCCAGCTGCAGGTTAGCCTCTGATGGGTTTAGGACTTAAGGATGGACCTATATTGTGAATTGAAGCAATTAAAAACAAACCTCGGGAACTCTCGTGGAAATGCTGACAATCTCTTCATCCTTCATAGAGTCACAGTGGCAACAGATAACCATTTGGGGACTGGAGTAGAAAGTTACCAGCAATATAGCAAGATCACAAATAGAGGAAACAAGAAATGGAAAGAAACCTATCACTGGTCTTATGGATTGAGTTGCCAGGCCAGTCAGTTGAATTTTTACATTGATTTTCTTTTCTTTTTTTCTTGGCTTAGGTAATTTAGGTATTTATTTATTAAAACAGTTCTTGATATAGTAAACATTTAATACACATTAACATCGTCTTATCCCAGTACCTGTGGCAGTATTGCTCCTTCCCAGTACCTCCAACCCAACTGAGGACTAATTCTCCTATAAGATGATGTTACCTTATGTATGAGGAAGAGTTTGGGGGAAAATTTTTAATGTATGAAAAAATGCAACCATCTGGGATTACGTTTCAAATATTCCTGAATCCTGGCTGAGCCAGAGAACATTACCAAATTCCAGAACGCCTAACAGTCTCAGGCTGAACACATTCAGTCATTTAGCACTCGCTTGGCATCTACTGTATGCAGATACTGTGCCAATAACTTTCAGATATAAGATAAAAAGATTTAGTCCCTGACTTTACATCATTAAGGAAAAAACTTTTGATGTGTTCATGTCCATTCAAAAGGAAAAAAGATGTGTTTAATTAAAATGGCTCTTTCTAATGGTTCTGCTGCTGAAGAATAATTATTGAACCTTGAAGAAAAGCCAACTGTATTGATCTAACAATTCCCCAAGAATATTTGATGTTTTAGAATAGTTAAATAGAATATACTTCACTGAATTTTTTTCTGAGGAGAAGAAGGATTAGCAGGAACTAAAACTAAAACAATGTAATAAAATTATGTTTTATTTCTTACAAACCTGAGAAGTGAATTGAGATTTGCATCCACTATGTAGTAGTTCCAATTTGAAGTAATGATGACCCACAATTGGTGTATTTCATCTCTCTTTGTTGTATCCCTTGACTAGTATTTTTTCTGGAATGATTCAATAATAATTAATAGAGAAGTTAAATCTGTAGTACTCTATTCTACTCTCAAGTAATCACAGTTAGACAGAAATGGCTTCCGTTCACATCTGCTATTGCTGATAATATGTCCTTTCATTTACTTAATCTGTGAAACTTGTTTCCCCTTCCAATCTGAAATATGATTCAAAATGAAAACAAAATGAACTTAATGGAAAAACATCACTTTTTTTGCCCACTGTTTTAGTGTTTTGTCCATGCTGAAATAGTTTCATTTTTAGAAGAAAAATAGAGCAAAGGTCAACTTGCCTGTGGCAAATGAGGTCTTTTCAGTGTAAGAATATCTTAATCTGTGGGAATTTATGGAGAACACGAGTCTATGTTTTGACTCAACACCTCTTGTTGTCTAGATAAAAGCCAAATGTGTGTTAACATACCCTCCACTTGCAGCAAAATTTCAGGATGAAAGATGCAAAAGAATTTTCAAACCAATACTACATTGAAATGTGAATGAATATGAGATGTTAAGCAATTGTCTTTAAAACCACAGAAATAGAAAACTGTAACACAGTAAATCATTTCTGGGAGGAGATAAAATATCAAACTGAAACAATTATAAATAAATAATTAAGGTAAAATAACATTCCTATATTAATGTAACTATGTGCTACTAGTTTACATTAATTTTATAGCAATGGCTATTACTACACTAGGACAAAGTAGAAAGAAAAATAATTGAGTCATGAAAAGATTATGTTAAAATTTAGAACTCCAAACAGTAAGCAAATATTATTTCAAATATTTAGAATTTAAAACAGTAAGCAAAGAAACAAAACAAAAGCAAAGATGAAATTAAAAAATCACAACTCAGATGTTCATCTTCTTCATGTATTAGTACCACATTCTGAGAAGTTTTCACATCTCTTAAGTGATGAGAAAAAAACCCAAATTCATCTATATGTTGCCTTATCTTAATTCACTTAATTATAATCAAGATGCAATTTGGTCTAAATACTGCATAATGATAAAACAGGAAATGGTTTGCTTGTGTCACATCTCTTATTATATAACTTTTCTTTTTTTATTTTTTATGTTCATTTATTGGTGCATTGTAATTATACATTTTGATATATGTCAGGGTATGAACATCATACATGCACACATTGCACATTCAGCCCTCCCTCCAATCCCACCCTGTTCCCTCCCCCTTCCTTCCCTTCATGCTCCGGATAGTGATTGAGTCTTATAGGTTTGTGTATGTACATCATGTGCTATAGTGTGTTTCCCTCCACCCCCCTCCCAACTCCCTCAGTTAGGTCACCTTCTTTGTCCATCTAAAGATTTCTTCTTCTTCCCTTCTAAGTCCCTTCTAAGTCCCATTCTATCTAGCTCCCACAGATTAGGGGGAACATCCGA
>PVJS01028346.1:0-25573 GCA_004027185.1 Glis glis | reverse complement strand
TTTTTTTTTTTTTTTTTTTTTTTTTGCTGTACTGGGGATTGAACCCAGGGGAATTCTAACTCCAAGCTACACCCCCAGTCCTATTTTTTATTCTTTATTTTGAAACAGGGTCTCACTAAGTTGCAGAGGGCCTCACTAAGTAGCTGAGGCTGGCCGCGAACCTGTGCTCCTCCTGTCTCAGACTCCCAAGTACTGGGATTACAAGCATGTGCCACCACACCTGGCTCAAACCTGCTTTGATTAGCACCCTCGCTGGTGAAAATGAGCCGTGTTCTCCTGAATGTGACCAGGATAAATGGCCCAGGTCACAGTGCAGTCAGTCTGTTAGGTCACTAGCTTGTAGGTGGCACCAGGTTTTTTTGCACAGGAGTGTTTTAAGGTCCCAGCTAGTGAGATTAGCATCCTCGCCAGGAAACTTCATCTCCGAGCTCTGACCTTAGGAATGTGGTACCAGCTTCTTACAGAGCTCTTTGTTTCCAGATAGTGAAAATAAATCCCCAGGAGTTCAAGCTGCGCCGTGTTCATGCACCGCAGCGGCCTGGCGTACCTTGGGAGGCATGTAGGAAGCGTGCTCGATTGTCACGGGGTACCTGAAGTGTTCGTGCAGGTGGTCCACGTATTCACACATTCTAGAAGGAAGAAACCAGACTGAGACGAGTGTCTGAGGTCAGATTCTAACTTAAGCAGAGGGGAGAGGGCCCTTGAGATATGGGCAGTCAGCCGGGCGTGGTCGCCTCGCTTGTAATCCCAGTACTTGGGAGGCTGAGACAGGAGGATCGCAGGTTCAAGGGCAGCCTCAGCGAGTAGTGAGACTCATCAACCTAGCGAGAACCTGTTTCAAAATAAAAATAAAAAATAGGACTGGGGTTGTGGGGGTGTTGCTCGGAGGTACAATGTCCCTGGGTTCCATCCCCAGTACCACCAAAAAAAAAAAAAAAAAAAGGAAAGGAAAAGAAATGGGCCTGGGGGAGGCCTAGCTGCGACCCCGCACTTCAGGCCAGCCCTTCCCCTGTGCCTTGGCATCCCTGTGAGGCGGCAGACCCCGACCCAGCCACCAAGCCCTGTGGCTGAGGAGTGTGTGCTGCCCCAAAGGCGGCAACTCCGTCTCCATAAACCTCGGCAATTGTTTTGGTGCCTTTTAGCCCAAAGTTAGATAAATAGATTAAATTGCCAAATGAGCCGGGCGTGGTGGCGCACGCTTGTAATCCCAGTACTTTGGGAGGCAGAGACCGGAGGATCTGGGTTCGCGGCCAGCCTCAGCTGTCTGTCTCTCTCTCTCTCTCTCTCTCTCTCTACTTAGTGAGGGCCTCTGTAACTTCGTGAGACCCGGTTTCAAAATAAAGTATAAAAAAGAGGGCCGGGGGTGTAGTGCAGAGGTAGAACGCCCCTGCGTTCAATCCCCGGTACCGCAATAAATAAATAAATAAATTGCCAAATGAGATTCCTGTGGTTTAGAAGAGCACAGGTTCTATTTTTCTAATTTTTTGTTTTTTGGTATTGGTGATTGAACCCAGGGGCATTCTACTTCCAGACTATACTCCCAGCACGTGTGTGTGTGTGTGTGTGTGTGTGTGTGTGTGTGTTACTGGGGATTGAACCCAGGGGCATTCTACCTCCAAGCTATACCCCCCCAGCCCTATTTTATTTTTATTTGGAAACGGTCTTGCTAGGTTGATGAGAGTCTCACTACTTGCCGAGGCTGTCTTCGAACCTGTGATCCTCCTGTCTCAGCCTCCCAAGTACTGAGATTACAAGTGTGTTCCACTGCACCTGGCTTGTTTTAGTTTTTGGAACGGTCTCACTAAGTTGCCAAGAGTCTCACTACATTGCTGAGGCTGTCCTTGAACCTGCAATCCTCTTGTCTCGGCCTCCCAAGTACTAGAATTACAGGCATGCACCACCACACCTGGCTAATTTAGTTAAAAAATTTTTGGTACTAGGGATTGCTCCCAGAGGCATTCTATCTCCAAGCTACACCCCTAGCCCTATTTTATTTTTAAAACAGGGTCTCACTAAGTTGCTGAGGGTGGCCTTGAACTTGCGATCCTCTTGTTTCAACCTCCCAAGTACTGTGAGTATAGGCGTGTGCCACCATGCCCGGCTGAGCACAGGCTTTAGAATCAGGCCAGTCAGCGTTCTGTCAGCCACTTCCTAGTTTTTTTTTTTTTTGGGGGGGGGGACACGTGTGGCAGATAACCTAGCCTCGCTTCCTTTAGTCATCTGATAATGAACAGCTGCAACAGGCAGGCCGCACTGCCTCGAGCTAGGATGCACAGAAACTGACAAGTGAGCCTTGTGGTTTCAGCTGACACAGTCACTAAGCCCCTGACTGTGTGCTACGTGTCACCTACAAAGAACGGTACAGATGCAGACACAACCACATGGCTGAGGACAGCTGGGCCTTGAAAGAGGAGCAGGGGACAGTGAGGAACAAGGTGACATGACTCACAGTTCTGACGGTGGACAGGGTCTCCCCAGGCAGCAAAGCCTGCGTGCGTCACTAGCCCCGCTGGGGAGGGGGCTGTCACCCCAGGGACGTCAAGCATCGACCCTCGGGGCCTGCAGGACTTGGTGAGGTTGGTGGGGACTCCCCTCAGTCCTGAGGGTGGGACGAGACGAGAGGGAGCGAAAGGAAAGTGACCCAGGGAGGTCCGTCTTCACTCTGCAGCGGAGGGGGAATGATCGAGTCCCAGCCTTCATCCACCGGATGGACAAATGGTTCAGTCTCGTGTGGTCAGACAACTGCGGCAGCTCCAGGGCGGACGAGGCCCAGGTCCTTCTCAGTCCAAGGTTTTGTGGTTGTTTTTACGGTGCTGGGGATGGAACTCAGGGGCATTCTACCTCTGAGCTACACCTCCAGCCCATCATCATCATCATCATCTCATCATCATTATTATTATTTTGTTTTGAAATGGTCTTGGTAGGTTACTGAGTCTTGCTACATTGCTGAGGCTGTCCTCAAATTTGTGATCCTCCTGTCTCAGCCTCCCAAATACTGGGATTACAGGGATACGCCACCATGCCCAGCTAAGGTTCTTTATAGTATAAAATAGTCTAGCCAGGTGTGATGGCACATGCCTGTAATCCCAGTACTTGGGAGACAGGGACAGGAGGATCGCAGGTTCATGGCCAGCCTCCTCAATTTAGCGGGACCCTCAGCAACTTAGTGAGACCCTCTTTCAAAATAAAACATGGCTTAGGGTGTATCTTGGTGGTAGAATGCCCCTGGGTTCAATCCCCAATACCACATACACACACAAATAATAATAAATTAGGTTAGGCATATTAAACAGGAAGCACATAGCCGGGCGTGGTGGCGCACGCTTGTAATCCCAGTACTTTGGGAGGCAGAGACCGGAGGATCCGGGTTCGCGGCCAGCCTCAGCTCTCTCTCTCTCTCTCTCTCTCTCTGTCTCTCTCTCTCTGTCTCTGTCTCTGTCTCTGTCTCTCTCTCTCTCCCTCTACTTAGTGAGGCCCTCCGCAACTTCGTGAGACCTGGTTTCAAAATAAAGTATAAAAAATAGGGCCAGGGGTGTAGCGCGGAGGTAGAACGCCCCTGGGTTCAATCCCCGGTACCACAAAAAAAAAATAAATAAATAAATAAAAGGAAGCACATGAGCTGGGCACGGGCACACGGCTGTAATCTGAATACTTGGGAGGCTGAGACAGGAGGATCACAGGTTCGAGGACAGTCTCGGCAACTTAGTGAGACCCTGTTTCAAGATAAAACATAGAAAAGGGCTGGGGGTGTAGCTCAGAGGAAGAATGGTCCTGGGTTCAATCCCCAGTATCCCCTTTCTCCCCAAAAAAGAAGCACCTGTGTACACAGGTGGAGACAAATCATTACAGTGATTACTGAAGTCCCCTCTGCCTGACAGGTCCTGTCTCTCTCTGTCATGAATTTGGTGTTGGCCTTTCCCATGCACGAATCTCACTGTAACTTCTAGTGAGCTTTCTGTGACACCTTTAATTCCAGGAGACAAGCAAAAAAAGCGAAGCCGGCTACGTGTGGATGACCGGAAGGAGACTGTCCCAGTGTCCTTTTTTTTTTTTTTTGCGGTACCAGGGATTGAACCCAGGGGTGTTCTACCTCCGCGCTATACCCCTGGCCCTATTTTTTATACTTTATTTTGAAACCAGGTCTCACGAAGTTGCGGAGGGCCTCACTAAGGAGAGAGAGAGAGAGAGAGAGAGAGAGAGAGAGAGAGAGCTGAGTCTGGCCGCGAACCCGGATCCTCCGGTCTCTGCCTCCCAAAGTACTGGGATTACAAGCGTGCGCCACCACGCCCGGCCTTTTCTTTCTTTTTTGGTGCTGCTGACTGAACCCAGGAGCATTATACCCCTGAGCTACACCCCCAGCCCTTTTGATTACTTACTTACTTATTTATTTATTTATTTATTTATTTATTTATTTATTTTTGTGGTACCGGGGATTGAACCCAGGGGCGTTCTACCTCCACACTACACCCCCCGGCCCTATTTTTATACTTTATTTTGAAACCAGGTCTCAGGAAGTTGCGGAGGGCCTCACTAAGGAGAGAGAGAGAGAGAGAGAGAGAGAGAGCTGAGGCTGGCCGCGAACCCGGATCCTCCGGTCTCTGCCTCCCAAAGTACTGGGATTACAAGCATGTGCCACCACGCCCGGCCCTTATTTATTTATTATTTTTTTCTGCGGTACCAGGGATGGAACCCAGGGGTGTTCTACCTCTGGGCTACACCCCCGGCCCTAATTTTTATACTTTATTTTGAAACAGGGTCTCACGAAGTTGCGGAGGACCTCATTAAGTCACTGAGGCTGGCCGTGAACCCGGATCCTCAGTTCTCCGCCTCCCAAGTACTGGGATTACAAGTGTGCACCACCACGCCCGGCTACTTATTTATTTTTTGGTACTGGGGATTGGATCCAGGGGCATTCTATCTCCGAGCTATACCCCCAGCCATCATCATCATTATTTTTTTTTTTTTCTTGGCGGTACTGAGGATTGAACCCAGGGGCATTCTACCTCCGAGCCACACCCCCGGCCCTATTTTTTAATCTTTATTTGAAACAGGGGCTCACTAAGTTGCAGAGGGCCTCACTAAGTAGCTGAGGCTGGCCGCGAACCTGGATCCTCCGGTCTCAGCCTCCCAAGTACTGGGATTACAAGCGTGTGCTACCACGCCCGGCTTATCATTATTATTATTATTATTGTTGTTATTATTATTATTATCATGCGTCAGGGTCTCACTAAAGTTGCTGAGACTGGCCTTGAACCTGTGATCCTCCTGTCTCAGCCTCCCAAGTATTGGGATTACAGGTGTGCGCCACCACGCTGAGCCTTACTTTTTTATTTTGAAGCAGGGTCTCACTAAGTTGCAGAAGGCCTTGCTAAGTCAAGGCTGTCCTCGAACCTCTGATCCTCCTGTCTCGGCTTCCCAAATTCTGGGATTACAGGCATGCACCTCCATACTAGGCGAGACTGGCCCAAGTTCACCTGGGGTTCTGAAGATGTCGCTCAGTAGGAGCACAGCTGACGGGCACGAGCCAGGCTCAGGGTTCGATCCCCAGCACCACAAATAAGTACATAAATGAGCCGGGCGTGGTGGCGCACGCTTGTAATCCCAGTACTTTGGGAGGCAGAGACCGGAGGATCCGGGTTCGCAGCCAGCCTCAGCTCTCTCTCTCTCCCTCTCTTTCTCCCTCTCTCTCTCTCTCTCTCTCTCTCTCTCTCTCTCTAAGTGAGGCCCTCCGCAACTTTGTGAGATCCGGTTTCAAAATAAAATATAAAAAAACAGGGCCGGGGGTGTAGCATGGAGGTAGAACTCCCCTGGGTTCAATCCCCAGTACCCAAAAAAAAAAAAAAAGTACATAAATGAAGTTCTCCTGGGCATGCTAAGAAGATGAAACGAAATAATGATGGAGCCAGACCAGGGCAGACTCCAGGGCCAGGAGAGGAGACTGGGCAGAAGTGGAGATGAACAGGTGCTGACTGCCCGGCTTCCCGCTGTTGGAAAAGAGCTGGTTGAGGGAGAAGCTGTGGGTGCGAGCTCCACCCCAGTGTACTCACCGGCCCTTCTAGAAGGATCAGTGGCCATGGTGGGGCCATTCTTACTGCCCCATGTGGCAAGATGGAAGCAAAACCAGCTCTGCCTGTGAGCTGCGGTCTGTGCTTAGTTCGTGTCTGCTCGGCGTGGAAGCGACATTCCAAAGGCCACTCTAGGCCCCTGTTACAGTGCACAGGGTGCTGAGTGTCCCTGGTCACGAAGACTGTTTTATTTATTTATTTATTTATTTTATTTATTTTTTGTGTAGTACTGGGGATTGAACCCAGGGGCATTCTACCTCTGAGCTACACCCCAGCCCTATTTTATTTTTTATTTGGAAACAGGGTCTCGCTAAGTTGCAGAGGTCCTAGCTAAGTAGCTGAGGCTGGCTGCGAACCTGCGATCCTCCTGTCTCAGCCTCCCAAGTGCTAGGATTACAAGCGTGTGCCACCACGCCCGGCTAGGAAGACCGTTTTTGAAGGTCTGGCTGAGATGGAGGGGCGCTACTGAAGCGGGAAGCGAGTGGCTGCGTCACTGACCTGTTCTCGAGGCTCGCAGAGACTGCTATGTAGTCGAATATAATCAGGTGCTGCACCAGTTCACAGAGCCCGACCCCGCCGGCGTGGGGGCACACAGGAACTAGGAGGGAGACAGCAGAGACGGGAAGGGGTGAAAGAGAACCCTGGGCTCTTGTTAGCGCCCATGGGTGATGAAATCATTAATATTTAGGAATGAAATTCCAGGATGTCAGTCACCAAAGATCCCTTGATTAGGGCGAAATGAGAGTTAGAAAGAAATCAACCTGGCGAGCGACCGACTCATGTGGATCGCAGAAGCCACGGAGCCCGTGGGCGGGGAGGCAGGGAGGCTGGCAGCCTCTGCGGTGCCCTTACTTCCAAACTTTTTGGCCATCAGCAGTACTGAGAGGTTCTCGTTGACACTTCCCAGCCTGCAGCTGTCAATCTGGAGAAACTGCAGGGCGTTCGCCTGTAGGAGCTGCTTAAACATCACTCTGTTGTGGCACTGGAAATAGAATTTAAAATAACGCGCCGGGCGTGGTGGCGCACGCTTGTGATCCCAGTACTTGGGAGGCGGAGTATCAGGATAAAACAGCGACAGCGACGAGCAGGTGGCGCGATGGCACCATGGCAGAGTGGCTGCTCCCTTGGCTCTGCTCGTGGGCTCTCCTGGCAGTGTTGTGCTTAGTCTATAGCACAGGGAGTGAACGCCATCCTGCTTATTCAATTGAAACTTTTTTTTCTGGTGCTGTGAATTGAACCCAGGGGCATTCTACTTCCAAGCTAGACCCCCAGCCCTTTTTATTTTTTGTTCTGAAACAAGGTCTCGCTAAGTTGCTGAGCCCGTCCTTGAACCTGTAATCCTTCTGTCTCAGCCTCCCAAGTACAGGGATTATAAGTGTGCACCACCACATCCAGCTTATTTTTTTATTCTCTGAAACAGGGTCTTGCTAGGTTGCTCAGAGTCTCATTAAGTTGCTGAGGCTGGTCTTGAACATGCAATCCTCCTGCCTCAGCCTCCAAAGTACTGGGATTATAGGTGTGCGCTACCATGCCCAACTGGAAGTGTCTTTCTGCCTTCCTTCCTTCTTTCTTTTTTTTTCTTTTCTTCCTTTCTTTTTTTTTTTGTGGTGCTGCAGATTGAACCCAGGTTATTCTACTTCTAAGCTACACCCCCAGCCCTATTTTATTTTTTATTTGGAAACAGGGTCTCCCTAAGTTGATACAAGCCTCACTGAATTGCTGAGGCTGGCCTCGAGCCTGTGATCCTCCTGTCTCAGCCTCCCAAGTACTGGGATTACAAGCGTGCGCCATCACGGCCAGCAGGAAGCTGTCTTTCTTAAAGCCATTGTATACCCTTGCAACAATCACTGCCTTGTAATTTTGACTAGACACTTTGAAAAATATCAATGACATGAGCCTATGAACTGCAGGAGAAGCCACAAACTTCTATCTGACTCCAGACTAACGCACTCTGATTTTCTTCCTTCCTGAGCCCAGGGGCATTCTACCTCCGAGCTACACCCCCAGCCCTTTTTACATTTTGTGGGTTTTTTGTTTTGTTTTGTTGCTGGGGATTGAACCCAGGGGCATTCTACCTCCGAGCTACATCCCCAGCCCTTTTTATTTTATTATTTGGAAACAGGGTCTCGTTAAGTTGCCGACAGTCTCACTAAATTGCTGAGGTTGGCTTCAAAACTGCAATCCTCCTGTCTCAGCCTCCCAAGTACTGGGATTACAAGCGTGCACCACCACGCCCGGCTACATTTTGTGTTTTGAAACAGGGTCTCGCTAGGTTGCTGAGAGTCTCATGCACCACCACTCCTGGCCTGCGGATTGCTTTTCTTTTTCTTTTTCTTTTTTTCTTTCTTTTCTTTTCTTTTCTTTTCTTTTCTTTTTTTCTTTTCTTTTCTTCTTTTCTTTTCTTTTCTTTCTTTTTTTTTCTTTTCTTTTCTCTTTTCTTTTCTTTTCTTTCTTTTTTTTTTGTGTGTGTGGTACTGGGGATTGAACCCAGGGGTGTTCTACCTCTGAGCTACACCCCCAGCCCTTTTTAAAAATTTTTATTTTGAGCCGGGCGTGGTGGCGCACGCTTGTAATCCCAGTACTTTGGGAGGCGGAGACCAGAGGATCCGGGTTCGAGGCCAGCCTCAGCTCTCACTCTCTCTCTGTCTCTCTTTCTCTCTCTCTCTCTCTCTCTCTCTCTCTCTCTCTCTCCTTAGTGAGGCCCTCCGCAACTTCGTGAGACCCGGTTTCAAAATAAAGCATAAAAAATAGGGCCGGGGGCGTAGCGCGGAGGTAGAACGCCCCTGCGTTCAATCCCCGGTACCGCAAAAAAAAAAAAAAAAAATTTATTTTGAAACGGTCTCACTAAGCTTCTGAGGTCGGCCTCAAACCTGTGATCCTCCTGTCTCAGCCTCCCAAGTACTGGGATTACAGGCATGCACACCACATCCAGCCTGCCGATTTCTAAAATGACAAAACTCCCAACTGGAAATGCAGCAGGTGACGGAGCCTCACATACGACCGTGCGCTCGGCCGGCGGCCAGTGTGCAATGAACCCAAGGGCGCGCCGCTCACCTGTTCTCCTGTGGCGACGCCAATTCCTAACGGGGCCAGTGCCTGCAGGAGAAGCCAGCTGATGTTATTTTCCTACATTTTGAACTGCAGCTCCTAATGCTTAAAAATATTTACAGCTGAAGGAGGAAACGTCCCTGCTGTTGGGCTGTGTGAAGCTTGAAGGCGGCAGAAGGCTGCGCTGGGAACCGGTGGGGCTGTGTATCCACAAGGGAAAGGCCATCGCTGCCACTGCTGTCACCGGCTCGTCCTGGCCCTAGCAAGCCTCCCGCCCCGGCCTGCGCAGTGGTGTGGGGCTGTGAGGAGACGTGGCCACCGCCCTGCACTCACAGGCTCTCACCTCCACTTCCTGCTTCCAGTGGGTTACCACGCCCTTTATTCCCTTCTCGTTGTCTCCCAGACAATCCTCCACCCCTGGCTATGCTAGAACCTTCCATGCTGCTATCAATCCCCAAAACCTCTCCCTTCCAGCTCTGTGTGCGGCCGAGATCCTACTTCACAGGTGAGGCCGAGCCCACTGCCCGACCTGGTGAACTCACCTGGCTGCCTGGCCCTGGAGAACTGCTCCCCCCCCACCTGCACCTGTGCTGCTCCAGCCTCCATGGACTGCCCTTCAGCCACCTCCTCGGGCGCCTGGGGTCCTGCCTGCCTTCCCTCCCCGTATCGCTGACACCAGAGCTCCCGCTGAGCTCCCGCTGCCCGACAGGCCCGGTTCACAACACTGATGCTAATTGTTTGTGGTCACAGCCCAGCAGGAGAGGGGCTGTCAGTGTCCCCATTTCACAGATGAGGAAACAGGAGTGCAGGGTGATCACAGAGTAGAGAGTACGCAGCTGGGGTTTGAGCTCCCGGCTGATCCCAGGGCCAGAGGAGACACTGAGTCACAGATGAAGCCGCTCTCAGCAGAAACATCCCCGACATGAGAAGCCAGGAGTCCCTGATGGCGCTGTCCTCCTCACACGGGCTGTGTGCCCTCGGGCAAGCTGGGCCCCAGCACAGGAGCCATGGTCTCCTCCTGCGCGAGGTCCCGCTTTCCGCAGTGGCCTCTAAGGCTCCCTCTCATGCCAGTGTCCTCTCTCTCTCTCTCTCTCTCTCTCCCTACTGAGGATTGAACCCAGAGACATTCTACCTCCAAGCTACACACCCAGCCCTTTTTATTTTGAAACGGTCTCACTAAGTTGCTGAGGCTAGTCTCGAACTTGAGATCCTCCTGTCTCAGTCTCCTAAATCCTTGGATTACAGTCGTGCCATCATGCCCAGCTTCAGTGTACACTTTAAGACAGCATGTGTCTAGCACTGACTAGGCCCCAACGTGCTTTTCGTCTTTGTCAGTACCTCCTGAATCTGCTCCCTCATCTCCCCCGGGAGACAGCTAAAGCCCCCCCCGCCCCCATCCTGCCTCAGTTTCCTTCAGTCCTTCCCTCACCTTCCATGTTCCCCCCTCAGTCCACTCGGCGTGTTCCTTCCAGCCATCCCTGAGAACCGACGGCGGCGCCCCCTGCGCAGCTGCAGCCTCTGGGTGGTGGGCCCCACCATCTGGCCCCAGTGTGGGCCTCTCCTGCACCTCCCCAGCAGAGTCTCATGCGCTTGGGGATCCCATCTGGCCCCCGCCTGGACCTGTGATCTCTGCAGCTGCCCCTCTCTTGGCTCATCTGCCCCTGCTGGCATGCCTCTGGATGGGGTGGCCTCCCGGTGGCAGCCCAACCCAAGAGGGTCACGTCCAGAAGAGCAGCCAAGGAGACCCTCCTGGTGGGGAGGTCGGGTTGGTGCAGGGTCTGCAACATTCCCTAGGTACAGCGGCCCTTTATTTTTTTTTTAATTCTTTTTTTTTTTTTTTGGTACTGGAGATGGAACCCAGGGGTATTTTACCTCTGAGCTACAACCCCAGCCCTATTTTTTATTCTTTATTTTGAAACAGGGTCTCGTACAACGGCCCTTTAAAAGCCCTCTGGAGCTGGGCGCAGTAGTGCACACCTGTAATTCCAGTTCTTGGGAGGCTGAGACAGGAGGATCCGGGTTCATGGCCAGCCTCAGCTACTTAGTGAGATCCTCCAGAACTTAGTGAGACCCTGTTTCAAAATAAAGAATAAAAAATAGGAGCCGGGCGTGGTGGCGCATGCTTGTAATCCCAGTACTTGGGAGGCAGAGACCAGAGGATCTGGGTTTGCGGTCAGCCTCAGCTACTTAGTGAGGCCCTCTGCAACTTTGTGAGACACAGTTTCAATAAAGGATAAAAATAGGGCCCGGGGTGTAGTTCAGAGGTAGAACGCCCCTGGGTTCAATCCCTGGTACGGCAAAAAAAAAAAAAGAATAAAAAACAGGGCTGGGGGTATAGCTCAGAAGTAGAATACCCCTGGGTTCAATCTCCAGTACTGAAAAAAAAAAATATATATATATATTAAAAAATAGGGCTGGGGATGTAGCTCAGTGGTAGAATGCCCCTGGATTCAATCTCCAGTAACCCCCACCCCTCCAAAAAGAAAAAAAGAACCCTTTGGAGCACTATGTATGGTGGCACATGCCTGTGGCCCCAGCTACTCAGGAAGCTAAGGCAGGAGGATCACAAGTTCAAGGCCAGCCTGGGCAACTTAGCGGAACCTGGTCTTAAAATAAAATGAAAAGGGCTGGGGATGTAGTTCAGTGGTAGAGCGCCCCTGGGTTCAATTCCCAGTGCCACCAAACCAACAAAACAAAACAAAACCCTCAGGAGCAAAGGCCAGTGGGACTCGGGTGAAAAGTCTTGCCAACCCCTGGCCTGTCACCCGGAGTGCCCAAGTCAGAACTCTTCCTTGGAAAGCTGGCTTCTGTTAGATAAAGAGGCTGCAGTTGCCCCGTGACTCTTGCTCTTGTTCCTTCGTCTGGAGAGTGGTGGTCCTTAAAGAACCAGCGCTGGTCTCCCCCACCTCGGTCAGTCCCCCACTCGAGCCCTTCCTGCGTCCCAGCCCACACTGCTGTCCCCTCCAGGAGCCTCTCTCTACTGCACTCCCACCAGTGCCCAGCCGGGCTCCCGCCCCCGTCTTTGTCTCCTGTATCAGGTTTCCCTCTCTGGTGAGGCTGTGTGTGGGGAAAGGAGGGGATTCCTTAGACACAGGCCTCCGGAGAGACTGGCCTCAAACCTGCGATCCTCCAGTCTCAGCCTCCCAAGCACTGAGATGATAGGATGTGCCACCACGCCTGGAGAATCTACACTTTCCGTTTCTTTCTGGGGGATAAGTGCAGATGCTCCTCAGCTTACAGTGAGGATGATGATAAACCCATTGTAAGTGAAAATAATAAGCAGAAAGCACTTCACCAGGAAATGTAAAAGGGAAAAAGCAAAGGATTTCAGGGCCTGTCGTGCCCACTCTGGAAAACTAAACAAAATGACATGACCAAGACGACAGAAGCAGCGGCTTTCCTACCTTGGAAATGGTGGCGTGCCCCAGGATGTCATCAGGGGACGTCGGCTCCTCAATCCACAGAGGCTTGAACTCGGCCAGCTTTGCCGTCCACTCCACCGCCTCGGGCACGTCCCAGCGCTGGTTGGCATCCAGCATCTGCAAGGAGAGACCCTTCACGTCGCCGCAGGGCGGTGGCTCCCCAGGAGGAGACGCTGTCACTCAGCGCCACCAGCGGCTGACATGGCCTCCGCTGAGCCCAGCACCTGCAGCCCTAACCAAAGGAGCCAGAGAGCAGCTGCTGACACAAGAACTCTGGCTCCAGACACTGTCTGCTGGGGACGCGATGGCTCATGGGGCCTGTGACGTCTGGCGGTGCCTGGGCTGGGCCAGGAGAGGCGCTCGCTCGTCCCTGGAGCTCGGGCCCAGTTGCATTTAGATGCCCGCAGCCCCAGCCCTCCAGGTCCACGTGCCTTGCAGTGTCACCTGTTTGCTGGAACCATCTTAGCACATTCTGAGCCATGCACAGTCAACGCTGAGGCTGTTCAGTAGTTACTGAATATTGCCCGCCATGTGCAATAACAAAGCACATGCTCCACTAGGCTTGGTGGCTCCTGTTCCATTTAATCCTTAGAATAACCCTAGGAGGCCGGGCGTGGTGGCACACGCTTGTAATCCCAGTACTTTGGGAGGCGGAGACCGGAGGATCCGGGTTCGCGGTCAGCCTCAGTGCTCACTCGCTCTCTCTCTCTCTCTCTCTCTCTCTCCCTATCTCTCTCTCTCTCTACCTAGTGAGGCCCTCCACAACTTCGTGAGACCCGGTTTCAAAATAAAGTATAAAAAAATAGGGCCGGGGGTGTAGCACGGAGGTAGAATGCCCCTGGGTTCAATCCCCGGTACCGCAAAAAAAAAAAAAAAGAATAACCCTATGAGTTGACTCTTTGTCGGGGGCCATCTTAGCCCAAGCACTGAGGTCGCCATTTCAGACAGGCTTAACCATGTACACAGTACATGCTAAGTGGAAATTGCTCGCAGACAAGCTTCCTTGGACCGGATGGGACCGAAAGCTGGACATTGGTGACCTCCTATTCTCCCTGAAATGTTCACCTTGCCACTCCCTGGTCTCTACTTGTGATCTTCTTCCCGTTTTCTTTGTTTGAACCTCTATATAAGAAAGGCCTTGACTACATAAGGCAGGAGAATTTGTCATCTTGGAACTCCTCCCCGACCCCCCCAATTATTAAATTCTCTCCAAATTATTATATCAGACTTTGTGTCGGTATCATGCAAGAAGACTATTGATCAGGAAGCTGCCTGGTGCAGCGGCCTTCCGTGGCCGGAACCACGGAACAATTTTTTTTTCTTTTTTGGTACCGGGGATCGAACCCAGGGGCATTCTACCTCCGAGCTGCACCCCCAGTCCTATTTTTTATTCTTTATTTTGAAACAGGGTCTCACTAAGTTGTGGAGGGCCTCACTAAGTAGCTGAGGCTGGCCGCGAACCTGGATCCTCTGGTCTCAGCCTCCCAAGTACTGGGATTACAAGCGTGCGCCACCATGCCTGGCTCGGAACAATCTTCAGGAAGTTGTCTAGTGCAGTGACCTTCCGTGGAAGGAACCACTGAATAGTTATTAGGGAGCTGCTTAAAGCAGCAACCATCGTGGTGGGACTATGGAGCTAGTAGCATCTGCCAGAGCACTCCAATAGCTCTTATTAACCATTTTACAAATAAGCACACTTAAAGGTAGAGAAGTCACCTTGGTCAGGAGCAGTGAGTTAAGTCAGTGGTGAGTTCAAGTCCAGGCCCTGCGCTCCCAGGCCCTGGATCTCTGGGCGCTGCCACCCTGCCTGGAAGCCAGGTCTGGGTGTACAGAGCGTAAGAGAGGGAGGGCACCCCGTCCCTCTACCACCAAGCTTCCCACGCTTGAAGAAGACAGGAATGAGATGGGCGTGGTGGCGCACGCTTGTAACCCCAGCACTTGGAAGGCTGAGACAGGAGGATCTCAGGTTCACGGTCAGCCTCAGCTACTTAGTGAGGCCCTCCGCAACTTAGTGAGACCCTGTTTCAAAAATAAAGAACAAAATAGGGCTGGGGGTGTACCTTGGAGGTAGAATGGCCCTGGGTTCCATCCCTGGTACCGCAAGAAAAAAAAGAAGACAGGAATGGACAAAAATCCCTACAGACTGTGCTAAGCAGAAGACAGTACACTAGGAATTGATTCTTATCATAAATTATTTGGAGGAAGATGACCTCATGAAACGAAAATAGCATTAATTTGTGTATAAATAAATAATGGGACTTCTGATCCTATATCAAGGACTCTGCATTTGAATTTAACATATGAAATGAGCCTTTTAAACTTCATAAAAAGATATGATTGCAACTTTTTGTGTGTGTATGTGTGGTACTGGAGATTAAACTCAGGGGCATTCTACCTCTGAGCTACATCGCCAGCCCTTTTTTAATTTTTAACTTTTATTTTTTATTTTTTGAAACAGGGTCTCATTAAGTTGTGGGGGGCTAAAATTGCTGAGGCTGGTCATGAACCTGCAATCCTCCTGTCTCAGCCTCCCAAGAACTGGGATTACAAGCGTGCGCCACCACACCTGCAACTTTCTTATATGAAAATATTTCCACATAGTAAAAACTGTTTCATAACAATACAGTCAGGAATGACTGATCCTCACATTTATTTCAGACAAAATTTCAATACTCAATGAGGTTCCCTGAAACCTGCCTACCTGATGAGCTATGTTGGGAGATTAATGATTGACACACCAGGGCACCAATGGGAGACCTGCTTGCTCAGGTTCCTCCATTTTATTTTATTTATTTATTTTTTTTGCGGTACGGGGATTGAACCCAGGGGCGTTCTACCTCCGTGCTACGCCCCCGGCCCTATTTTTTATACTTTATTTTGAAACCGGGTCTCACGAAGTTGCGGAGGGCCTCACTAAGGAGAGAGAGAGAGAGAGAGAGAGAGAGAGAGAGAGAGAGACAGGGAGAGAGCGAGAGAGCTGAGGCTGGCCGCGAACCCGGATCCTCCGGTCTCTGCCTCCCAAAGTACTGGGATTACAAGCGTGCGCCACCACGCCCGGCCTAAGGTTCCTCCTTTTTAGTATGAAGAAACAATCCCCCACCCTGATCTTACTTAATCAGTTCTGCAGAATTAGAAAACTACAAAGTATTGACCCCTGTGTTTTGTTTAGTTTTTAAAAGAGTTCACCTACTGCAAGACCACAATGTTGTACTTCCTCTGACAATAAGTCTTAAAATTCCCAATGTTCTTTTTTTTTTGAACTGGGGATTGAACCCAGGGGCTTTCTATCCCATCTTTTTTTTTTTTTTTAATGGTCTCTGTAAACTTCTGAGGCTGGCCTTAAAGCTGTAATCCTCCTCTCTCAGCCTCCCAAGTATTGGGATTACAGGCCCATGCCTAGTCCCAGTGTTCTTTTATGGCCCTGGACAAAGACTTCATGCAAGGCTGTCCCTTCCCAGGGGTGTGGGAGGATAGTTACCAAAGTCTTCTCTGGTCCAATCATGTCTCTGATGAGCCGGCATCTGCGCACGTCATCCTGAAGGTCAGCCCCAACCTTTACTTTAAACCTATAAATACATTTGGTTGGGAAGTTTGACTCTGTCCTCTGACTTGGCAAAAACACCTGGATTTTCTGCAGAAGTAACTCTCTGTCAATAATTCACAGACCACATTTTCCAGTAACCTCGTGCTCTTTCCCTACAAATCTTTAGACAAATTGCTTGAAAATAAGTCTACAAACCATGGGGCAATGACCCTCAGTGACCTGCTGACCTGCAGGTAAGGGACCAGGGAGAGAGGTTAGATCTCAATACAATTAACTGCATTTTTGCTGTCCCATGGGGAAAAAAATTAAGAACAAAAAGGCCACAGTTAAGCCGGGCGTGGTGGTGCATGCTTGTAATCCTAGTACTTGGAAGGCTGAGACAGGAGGATCGCAGGTTCACGGCTAGCCTCAGCTAGTGAGGCCCTCTGCAACTTAGTGACACCCTGTTTCAAAATAAAGAATAAAAATAAAAAAAAAAAACCAGAGCTGAGGGTGTGGCTCGGAGGTAGAATGCCCCTGGGTTCAATCCCTGGTACCAAAAAAGAAAAAGGCCACAGTCAGAATTGAAGAGGCCAGTGGAGCTGACAAGGTGTACCACGTGCCCCACCAGTTGGATCCTGGAGAGTCTGGTTTACAAAGTACTGACATTTTATTTATTTATTTATTTATTTATTTATTTATTTATTTACTTACTTACTTACTTACTTATTGTACTGGGTATTGAACCCAGGGGCATTCTACCTCTGAGCTACACCTCCAGCCTCTCCCTTTTTAAAAAACAAGCTGGCTGTGAACCTGCCACCCTCCTGTCTCAGCCTCCCAAGTACTGGAATTACAAGCATGTGCCACCACGCCCAGCTACAAAGCACCTATATTTGACAGCTGGTCACACAGAGGCCCTCATCTTAAAGGAGCCCGGGGAGGAAGGCCACAGGGCAGGTCTGCTCCCCCTGGTGCAGGGGCCTGAGGCCGGGGGAGTGAAAGGGACAGGGGCACAGAAGTAAGAGGCAGTGTGACCGCAAGCTCCCTGCAGAGGGTTCCTTCACACCACATCTGGCTCTTACAGGCAGCTCCCTAATCTGTGTTTTTCTTTTTTGGGGAGAGGGGGGCTCCTGGGGATTGAACCCAGGGGTGCTCTACCACTGAGCTACAACCCCAGCCCTTTTTAACTTTTTTTTTTTTTTTTTGCGGTACCGGGGATTGAACACAGGGGCGTTCTACCTCCGCGCTACACCCCCGGCCCTATTTTTTTATACTTTATTTTGAAAGCGGGTCTCACGAAGTTGCAGAGGACCTCACTAAGTAGAGGGAGAGAGAGAAAGAGAGAGAGAGCTGAGGTTGGCCGCGAACCCAGATCCTCCGGTGTCCGCCTCCCAAAGTACTGGGATTACAAGCGTGCGCCACCACGCCCGGCCCTTTTTAACATTTTACTTTGACACCAGGTTCCATTAATTTGCCCAGGCTGGCCTCAAATTTGTGATCCTCCTGCCTAGGCCTCCCGAGTCACTGGGATTACTGGCCGTGCCACCACACCAGGCTCCTCGTGTGTCTTGATGTTCAACTCGGCTCTTGAGATGTGGGCTTCCACGTGTTTGCTGCTCTTTGCAGCTGGGACAGGGTGTCCACGGTGGGCACTGTCATGTGGAGGAGGGGTCGCCACCAGGGGGCGCTGCGTGGCCCCCTTGCTCACTAGCCTCTCTGTCCCACGCACTGGGAGCAGCAATGGCTGCTCACACAGCCAGGCACTACCCGCGGTCCTCCCTGAGCGCCAGCCTCTGTGCCCACAGAGTCCCTGCTCACAGAGGGTGCACGGACACCTCGGGCACCTACTGCTCCTGTCTCCCTGCGCCAGCACTACACCCTCCAAAGACTTATCTGTCCCACAGGCCAGCTTCAACTACATGGTCCGTGGTGCTCGAGAGAGCGACTGGCCACAGCCTCCGCCTGCCAGGCTTCTTGTGCCGGGAGGCCCATGAAATCCTTCTGGAACCTTCCTGACTCTTCGCATTTGACTGCCCCAGCCTCTCCTGGGTCTGGGGGAGGGCAGGAAGGCAGCACTGAGCACTGCTCTGAACTCGCCTGTGCTGGTCCTTGTCACATAGGGCAACTCTGAGGAGACCCGTGAGTTGGTATTATTTCCATTTCACAGAGAGAGAGAAAATGCAGTAGAGGGAGGTCATTGAGCAATATGCCCAGAATCACACAGCGAGGACTTGCAGGGGACGAGGGAAGAAAGACAAGACTGGATTCCAGTCCCACCAGATGCCAAAGCCTCTTCTCACTGCCTGCTGCTGCCCCTTCCTTCCCGCAGCTGAGGGGTTAAAGGAATCCAGCACCCGTGGAGCTGGAGTGCACACGGGGCGCCAGGCATCTCCTTAGCCACAGACTCCCAAGCCCCAGGTCTGGGGAGAGACTGCATTTCTGTCAAGCTCCCACGCAACCGACGCCGCTACTGCTGTGTGGCTCACACTCTGAGGAGCAGCGGGGTCGGCAGTCAGGCCACTCACAAGTAGGTAGGAAGCCTGGTGACAGATTCCAAGCAAAAAGCACCACCTCGATCAGCACACACGGACCCAAGTGTCTGAATCAAGAAAGAAGATGGTCTCTGCTTCCCGCGCCGTGTCAAGGTTTGGGGTCACTGACAACCACAGTTCATTAAGAGGAAGATCCTGGGATGCCCAGGGTCCAATGCAGAGGTGGGAGAGAGAGGGGGGAGTGCCAATGGTGGGTTTGGACTGGAGGAGGTGTGTGGGGGGGAAGGGCTGTCACTCCAGTGGAAGAGGAGGAGCTGTCACTCCTGCAAACTCCAAGGACAGGAACTGGGAGCAGTGGCTGGAAGCCATTTGGAAGCAAAAGGCTGGAGATATTCACGATCGACCTTTCTTTTTTTCTTTTTTTGCGGTACTGGGGATTGAACTCGGGCATTCTACCTCCGAGCTCCACCCCCAGCCCAATTTTTTATTCTTTATTTTATTTTATTTTGTAGTACTGGGGATTGAACCCAGGGGCATTTTACCTCTGGGCTACACTCCCAGTCATATATTTTATTCTTTATTTTGAAACAGGGTCTCACTAAGTTGCAGAGGACCTCACTAAGTAGCTGAGGCTGGCCATGAACCAGCGATTCTCCTGTCTCAGCCTCCCAAGTACTGGGATTACAAGCGTGTGCCACCACGCCCGGCTCTATTCTTTATATTGAAACAGAGTCTCACTAAATTGCGGAGGCCTCACTACTTGCTGAGGCTGTCCTTGATCCTGTGACAGCCTCCCAAGTACTGGGATTACAAGCATGTGCCACCACGCTCGGCTTATTCTGACCTAACACTTAGAGCTCCCCAGTACCACAAAATAAATAAATAAATAAATAAATAAATAAATAAATAAAAAGGAAGCACAGCTATGCTGGTGGCCTCTGAAGGTGTTCAAGCAGATGTTGACTCCAGGCCTGCCATTTGTCTGATAGAGTGGATTTCTCTTCTAGATGGCTGCTTGAACTCGATACTCTCCGAGGTCTTTTTGGTCTGTGATGTTCTAAGGTCCTAACTAGGACTCACGTCTTTGCCTCAGAGAACGAGCCCGGCCTACGTTGGAACGCCTGTGTCCCTGCGTGCCATACTGCTGGGAAACCCCCGGCTCCTCTCCACCTTCTGAATCTCTCTGTGCCGCTGAGAAGGTCAAGTTGGCTACCTCAGAAATAACTTACTTGGTCCAGCCGTCCTTCAGAGCTGCTGTGCAGAGCTGTGGGGAGAGGGGCAGATCTAGTTACACAGGTGGCATCAGGCACCTAGCTCCCCGGCCTGACAGCACCTCAGCCACTTTTTTTTTTTTTTGCAGTACTGGGATTGAACCCAGGGGCATTCTACCTCCGAGATACACCCCCAGTCCTATTTTTTATTCTTTATTTTGAAACAGGGTCTCACTAAGTTGCGGAGGCCTCACTAAGTAGCTGAGGCTGGCGGCGAACCCGGATCCTCCAGTCTCAGCCTCCCAAGTACTGGGATGACAAGCGTGCACCACCATGCCCAGCCACCTCGGTCACTTCTGATCTGAGTTTCACAAACATGGTGGTGGGAGCATAAACCAGGGGAACAGCTGTGTGTTGTTGAAATCAAATGCACAAATAGCTCGGTCGACACGGCACCACTCTTTCTGCCGGCTGAGTGACTTGCTTTCCTCATCTCGAGGGGAACCACGTCTCTGGCTGCCACAGCATTCCTGCGAGGGGAATGGAGCACGGATGGCCCTCTTTTTAAAGCTAGGATTTTCTGTGGCGTCCATAGAACTAATGGCTGCAAAAGCAACATGCAGAAGTCAGCTTCTATCTCTGTCTCTTTATCTCTCTTGGCTCGAGAAAGAGTAATAAATGAACCATGTGCTGACTACACGCCACGTGCCAGTCACAGTAGGATAACCTACAGCTTTTATCTGAATCCTTAACACAGTCCCACGAGACATGGGCTATCACGTCCCTATTTCATAGTGAGAAAACCGAGGCTTAAGTGACAATGTTACGTGTTTGGCTCTGCCTGGGAATCAAATATTAGGCTGTCACCTTCCAGAGCCCAAGGTGGGACTCATTAAGTGGGAGTCCCAGTGTCCACGTGTGAATGGCTTTCTTTTCTTTTCTTTTTTTGGGGGGGTGGGGGGTAATATTGGGGATTGAACCTAGGGGCTTTTTTTCTCAGAGCTATACCCTAAACCCTATTAATTTATTTATTTAGTGGTGATTAGGATTGAACCCAGGGACATTCTACCTCTGAACTATACCCCAAGCCCTATTTTATTTTTTATTTGGAAACAGGGTCTTGGTAAGTAGCCGAGAGCCTTACTAAATTGCTAAGGCTGGCTTCGAATCTGCGATCCTCCCATTTCAGCCTCCCAAGTACTGGGACTACAAGTGTGTGCCACCACGCCCAGCTTCCTATTTATTTATTTATTTATTTATTTTGTGGTACCAGGGATTGAACCCAGGGGTGTTCTACCTCCGAGCTACACCCCCGGACCTATTTTTTATACTTTATTTTGAAACCGGGTCTCACGAAGTTGCAGAGGGCCTCACTAAGTATCTGAGGCTGGCCGCAAACCTGGATCCTCCGGTCTCCCCCTCCCAAGTACTGGGATTACAAGCATGCGCCACCATACCCAGCTTCCTTTTTATTTTTGAAACAGGGCCTTGCTAAGTTGCTGAGGCTGGCTCTGAACCTGCAATCCTCCTGTCTCAGCCTCCCAAGTATTGGGATTATAGGCGTATGCCACCATACCCAGCTCAAATGGCTTTACTTTCATTGGTATATAAGAACTTGCTGAGTGAGGCCCTGGATCAGAGTGATTTAGAAGAGCTAACTAACACTAAAATGGTAAGTCTCCTCCAGAAAGCCAGAAACACCCATCCTAGGTGACACAGGGACACGCTGTTGTCTCCACCCTCTCTACCTCCCCATCCCATTTCCTGGCACACAGCTCCTAAAATCCTTGGGATCTCCTGAGTGGTGTCTTTTGTCTGCTAATGAAATGACCCTGAAAAGGGTCCCTTCATAACTGGTCACCAGAAGGATCCATCCCTGGTGAGGGTGTTGGAGTTTGCAGCCCCGCCCCTAGGCCTCCGGAGGGGAGAGGGCGGGGCTGAGCTGACCAATAGCCAATGATGTGACCTACAGGCCTACTTAAAGAAATCTCTGGAAAACCCGAGAGGAGAGGGTCCAGAGAGCTTCAGGCTTGGGGAACATGTGGTACCTGGGTGTGCCCAGAGGCATGGAAGCCCCACACTGGGGACTGCCACACCATTGTGACTGCTTCTGCCTTGTTTCCTTTAGAGTAAACAAGTAAAAGTATGCAAATATTTCCCTGAGTTCTGCGGGCCATTCTAGCAAATGGTGACAGTCAGGGGGAGGGGAGTGGAAGCCCCGTCGTCTAGCCGGCTGGTCAGAAGTGGCCTGAGCTCATCACTGGTGGGGTCTGATGCTAACCCTAGACAGGCAGCGTGAGAACGGAGTTAAATCGTAGGTCACCCCGTCAGTGTCCACAGAGACTGGAGAGTTGGTGGATATGGAGAAAATCCCACACATCTGGTGTCAGAAGTGATATATGACTGTGAGTCAGGCGTGGTGGTGGATACCTGTAATCCCAATACTTGGGAGGCTGAGACAGGAGGATCGTAGGTTCGAGGTCAGCCTCAGCAACTCAGTGAGGCTTGTATGAACTTAGTGAGACCCTGTTTCCAAATAAAAAATAAAACAGGATTGGGGGTGTAGCTCAAAAGTAGACTGCCCCTGGGTTCAACCCCCAGCATCACAAAAAGGAAATAGAAAAGAAAAAGATGGTTGGGGGTGTAGTTCAGTGTTACAGCACTTGTCTAGCATGCACGCGGCCCCTGGGTTCTATCCCCAACACTGAAAGAAAAAAAGAAAACAAGCACACCTGCTTCAACGTGTCATCTGAGTACCCCAGCCAGGCGCACGAGGTGGTGTAGGCAGGGTAGCCATGTGTCAGCATTTGCTTTTCTGGGAAAGAGAACACTCATTAACATCTTGCTCTTTCCAGGGCACTCTGGAATTAGGATTGCCTGCAGCTGAGCTGTTGCCCACAGAGAACCCAGCTGTTCTCCTGGGCGCCTTTCACGTGCACCCACCACTGGTCCAGCCCCAGGGTGTCAAGTCTTGTGATCAGGATACTCTCTCTCTCTCTTTTTTTTTTTTTTTTTTGGTACTGGGGGTTGAACCCAGGGTCACTGTACCTCTGAGCTTCACCCCCCGATTTTTTTTGTGTGTGTGGCACTGGAAGTTGAACCTAGGGGCATTCTGCCTCTGAGCTATACCCTAGCCCTATCTTCTTCTTTTCAAACAGGGTCTCAGCTGGGAATAGTGGCACACACTTGTAATCCCAGTACTTGGGAGGCTGAGACAGGAGGATCACGGGCTCGCGGCCAGCCTCAGCTACTTAGTGAGGCCCTCCGCAACTTAGTGAAACCCTGTTTCAAAATAAAGAATAAAAAATCGGGCTGGGGGTGTAGCTCAGAGGTACAATGCCCCTGGGTTCAATCCCTAGTACTGCAAAAAAAAAAAAATCAGGGTCTCACTAAATTGTGGAGGGTCTCACTAAGTTGTGGAGGGCCTAAGTTGCTGAGGCTGGCTGTGAATTTGTGATCCTCCTGTCTCAGTCTCCCAAGTACTAGGATTACAGGTATATGCTACCATGCCCAGCTTATTTTTTATTTTGAAACAGGGTCCTGCTAGGTTGCTGAGGGTATCCCTAGGTCACTGAGGCTGGCCTCAAACCTTTGATCCTCCTGTCTCAGTCTCCCAAGTACTGGGATTACAGGTGTGTGCCACCACGCACAGCCAGGATACCCTCTCTGAATGCCCCACTCCCCAAGGCCCTCCCCTGCCCCACAGTACAACCCTTAGGCCAAGCTTCCAGTGAACAGTGGCTGGAGGGAAGCCTGCAAGCAGAGGCCACGCCCAGGTGACATCTCCACCCAGATCCACAGGTGTGACTGGGCGGGCCCGGGGCACTGGGAGGACAGTGTGCACCTCAGGGGGAAGGGACACTCAAAGGCGGACAATGACAGAACAGGCCAGGGAGGACATGTCCTCATGACTCACCTCTTTCTTTTTTACCGGCTTGTCCTTTCTGCAGTATTTCTGCAAAAGATAAAAGCAGGTCTCACTTGTTACGCAGCAGAGCCCGGGCCGCTGCGCCCCTCGGCACCGCGGAAGCTTCAGGGCGGGCTCCCTCCTGACTCACCGCGGGCCTCCGCCTCCGTCAGCGCGTCGGTGATGTACCTGAAATCGATGCAGGAGACCAGCGTCCCGGGGTCCTGGCAGCGGGACGGGAGGAAAAGGGCCCATCAGTCCACAGGCAGATTATGCTTCTGAGAAGCCGCTTGTGCTGATCCACAGGGCTCGGCCCTTTGGGATTTGCACGGAGTTTCTGGTCCTGTTGCTCCTTGGTGTGGAGCCCCTGACGAGCCTCTGTCCCTCCCGGCCTGCCCCTTCACTCCCTGTCCCTGACAATCCTCGGCCCTCCCGGCCTGCCCCTTCACTCCCTGTCCCCGTCCTCTTCTTTCCAGTTAGGTGGCTGCCTGACAAGAGGCTGGGCATGAGGCGGACACTCAGCACAGGTAACAGATGAGGCCTGGCGCTCCACAGTCTGCTCCGCCCCTCCGGCTGCCCGTGTGTGAACTTTGAGGGGACGAAGGAGTCCTGGACCAGCTTAGTAAAGAGCAGAGAGAGCTGCTCTCTGTTTCGTTTTGTTTGCTTGTTTGTTTTTGTGGTGCTGGGGAAGGAACCAGGGGTATTCTATCTTCAAGCCACACCCCAGCCCTATTTTATTTATTTATTGGTACTGGGGATTGAACCTAGGGGCAGTCTACCTCCGAGCTACACCCCAGCCCTGTTTTTTATTCTTTATTTTGAAACAGGATCTCACTAAGTTGCAGAGGGCCTCACTAAGTACTGAGGCTGGCCGCGAACCCGGATCCTCCGGTCTCTGTCTCCCAAGTACTGGGATTACAAGCGTGCACCACCACGCCCAGTTCCTATGCAGCGTTATATTTTACTGGATTTTTTGCTTTGTCATCAGGGACCAACAGACAGTACTGAGTATATTTACTGATTATCAAAAGGCAGGTCATCCACAATATCTGTCCCATTCAGAAATGATTATAATATTAAGGACTCTACTTACCATGTCCACAAGTAACTTCCACAGAGGCTTGAAGAAAAGAAAAGATATATAAAAATCTTCATAAAGCGCCCATTTTTGTCCTGATGGTGGATGTACTAGTGGCAGACTCCCACCACCAGGTCTTTGGCCCCCACCTCAGTGTTGCCCGAGCCCCTGGGTCTCCTGACCCTTGGCCTTTGTTGTACCGTCCCCTCTTCCTCGGGCCTTTCTGACCACTACGGTAATTTCCTAACTATAACGGGTCTGTCTCAGGAGACAAGAATCAGGTCTCTCGATATTTCTTTTTGGAGACCCGTGCTGTCTTTGATCTCCAGAGCGCTGCTCATGGAGCAAGCCCCGCATCCTTGTGGCCACGGAGGGAGCCGTGCTCTGAGATGAGTTACCTTGCCCTCCTGCTTCGCCCACAGGTCCCACACCGCGTTCAGAATGGCCGCCGTGGCCAGGTGCACCACGCCTTTCTCTGGGCCAATCTGGTCAGGAAGCAAAGTGCAAGAGCGCTTCTTAGACACGAACAATTCAAGAAGTAAAGGCAGCAATGGAAACTCAGCGGAAGGATAAGCTTTAAAAAACAGTTTCAGAGCCAGGCGTGGTGGCGCATGCTTGTAATCCCAGCACTTTGGGAGGCGGAGACCGGAGGATCCGGGTTCGTGGCCAGCCTCAGCTCTCTCTCTCTCTCTCTCTCTACCTAGTGAGGCCCGCCGCAACTTCGTGAGACCCGGTTTCAAAATAAAGGATAAAAAAAATAGGGCCGGGGTGTAGCGCGGAGATAGAACGCCCCTGGGTTCAATCCCTGGTACCACAAAAAAAAA
>PVJS01028345.1:0-25571 GCA_004027185.1 Glis glis | reverse complement strand
AAAAAAAAAAAAAAAAAATAGGACATTACATTCAAAACAACATGTTGTATATGATAAATGCATATAATTCTCGTCAACTAAATAAAATAAATAAATAAACCAGTACAGATCCATGTTTGTCTTTAGATATCCCTTCTCCTCCAAAGGTAAACTCTGTGTGGAGTTAATCATTTTCAAACACCCTTATACTTTCTACCATTATTTCATGAATTCATACACATAAGCAATACCCAAGGTAGTTTTGCATATTTTAAAACTGATACTAGTGGTATTATTCTCTCTATATATCCTACTATCACTGACTTTTTTGCTCCTGCATTATATCTTTAAGGTTGATCTATGTTGACACATGAATGTCTAATTCACTTTTTAATTGTTATAGAACATTTTGTTGCATGAATATACATATTTATGCAACAAAATACCTATAATGTATTTATCCTCTTGGCTCTCTTGGCTGTTGATGGACATTTGGGTTGCTTCCATTTTTTTTTTTTTGCAATTATAAGCAAAATGTAATACACACTCCAGTACATGAAGGAAAATGTCTCTAGAGTCCATTCCGTGGGCAGAAATGATGAGTGAGATGACTTGTTTCCATTAACGCTCCCCCTCCATGCTGGCACTCAGGCCATTCTGGAGGGAGAGGCAACATCACCCACGGCCATCCCAGCACCCTGAGCCGACCCCCTCACACAGGACAGTATTAGAGCAGCACATCTCAGAGCAGAAACTAGTGCCACACTGTAATCATCGAAGGTGCGAAACCATCTGGCTAGTCATTGGCAAGAAGTACGTGTTTATGAATTCAAGTGTCACTCACTCACCATTGTTCTGCACAATGAAATTGCAGATGTCGTGGTCTTGGGAGAGATTTCCAAAGACACGCACAGCCTCCAGGATTCCATCCATATTGTTACTCACAAGAAGCTTTAACAGCACTGGATTTGGCGACCAGAGAAATAAAATCAGTTAATTTAAGTTTTAATTTACAGGCTGATGGAAACCAATCTCATACCAAATGCTGGCAAGTTAAATTTTTATTTTTTTATTTTTGTTTACTTTTTTTTGCGGTACTGGGGATTGAACCCAGGGGCATCCAACCTCCAATCTACACCCCCAGCCCTATTTTTTATTCTTTATTTTGAAACAGGGTCTCACTAAGTTGCGGAGGGCCTAAGTAGCTGAGGCTGGTCGCAAACTTGTGATCCTCCTGTCTCAGTCTTCCAAGTACTAGGATTACAAGCGTGCACCACCACGCCTGGCTTAAGTTAAAAATTTTAAATGGTAATAAAATACAAACTATAAGAGGCTTCAGCAAGAACTAAGGAACCAATTCTCTGCATTGTAATTTCTTAGAGCAGACTCTAAGCTATTTGTGGCACATGTAAAAAAAAAAAAAAAAAGGTAATGCTGCCAGTTCTGTATTTAGTTAATAAAATCAAACCCTTAAAGGAGCATTCCTGTATGCAAAGCCAACTCCCAGCCTTACATTCAGCAACGTATAACTTCCTGTCCTGGATCACGGAGTTCTTCACTTGGTAGAAAGACAGATTGTTGATTGTTGCTGTGGTGTTGATCACCAGTTCCTCACACTCTTCGAGTGACTTGTACTCTGAAATGAATAAGGATAAAGGGAGTCGAAGACACGCTGTGGGGGTAGAACCAATGACTGGTAACTGCAGTGACAGCGGTGCCAGGGAGAGCCCCTGTCCCTGGCACAGTCTGTGCGAGGTCACCAGAGACACTGTTTGACACTTCATTACCTGTGACTCTTCCTTCAGGGAAATGCACCGGATGCGAGAGCCCACTCCTGGCCAGGGGAGCAGAGCACACTCAGCACAGACCTGGAACCTGGAAGAGTCAGCCCCTCCAGGCCCCGTCCCAAGTACAGCAAAGGGCTGAGCTGTCTCGGCTCCCACTAGTGCTCCTTGGCCTCAGGCTCTCCCAAGGGCTTCACAAGGGAATCTGTACTCCATTCCTCATACCCCTCCTCCAAACAGACCAGTCCATAGGTCATGATCCAACTGTAACTATTACAGAACCAATCACTTCCCACCTCTGATAGCACCGTAGTCTACCTATTGGCTTCTCTTCTCCCACATTTGCTTCTCCAAACTATTTTTTTCCCCTGCGGTGGTACTGGGGATTGAACACAGGGGCATTCTACCTCTGAGCTACACCCTCAACCCTATTTTATTTTTTATTTTGAAACAGGGTCTTGCTAAGTTACTGAGGGTCTCACTAAGTTGCCAAGGCCAGACTCGAACCTGTGATGCTCCTGTCTCAGCCTCTCAAGTACTGGGATTCAAGGTATGCACCATGACACCCAGTTCTCCAAAGTATTCTTAACACAATGGTCCTTTAATCCAGGTGTGATGGCCACACCTGTAATCCCAGTACTTGGGAGACTAAGACAGGAGGATCGCAGGTTTGAGGCCAGCCTCAGCAATTTAACAAGATCCTCAGCAACTTAGCAGGACCCTGTTTCAAAATAAAAAATAAAATAGGGCTGGGGGTATAGCACAGTGGTAGAATGCCCCTAGATTCAATCCCCAGTACTGCAAACAAAACAAAAAACAATGATCATTTAAAAGAAAGTCAGAAGTCAGGCTTGGTGGGCCTATAATCCCAATACTTGGGAGACTGAGACAAGAGGATTGCAGGTTAGAGGCCAGCCTCAGCAACTTAGTGAGACCCTGCTGGGGTGTAGCTTGGAGGTAGAATGCCCCTGGATTCAATCCCCAGCACCAATGGATAGATAAATAATGAAAGCAAGTCAGATAATATCACTCAGCTCACAACTCACCAACGGTTCCTCTCGCTTGGCCCACAGGCCCCACCCAGGCTGCGCCGTCCTCACCTCCTGGGCCCCAGCGCCAGCTACACCTGTCTCCTTGCTCTTTGAGCTGTCAGCAGGACCTGCCTGGAATCTCTGCAGTGCTGTTCCTTCTGTCTGGAGACGCTCATCTTCTAGGTGTCCCCTTGCCCCTCCTTGCATCCTTCAAGGGCTGCTTAGATGCCTCCTCACTAGACACACTACATAAAATAGCATTTCTTATTTTCTCTAGCCCTTCCCCTGCTTTAATTTTCTCCATAGCACACATGACCACCTATCATTAAATGTATTCATGTTTATCTGCCAGCCCTAAAATGTGTCCATGAGAACTAGGGATGCGCCTGCTTATTCATCGCTGCATTCCCAGGACCTGGACAGTGTCTGGCACACAGGGGGTGCCCAATCAACAGCTGCTGGATGTCAGGATGAATGGACAAGTGAGTGAATGGAACTTCAGTTCAGCACATAAGACCCTTAAAGATCTGATCCCTGCCTCCTGCTCATCTCTTGACTCTGTGGCAATCGTGCAAATGCAGGCACACCAATCGAGAACCTCCACCACTATCCAAATGACAATATAGCTTAGACCTGGGTGGTGGCAGAGATGGTGCAGAATGGACAGGATGTGCCTGGTGAAGACAGACTGGGGTGTGAGGGAGAGGAACTACCTGGAAGACCCTTAGGCTTCTGGCTTTCAGAGATGCGTGGTTGTTGCTATGGTTTGGAAAGTGTCCCCCAAAGGCCCATGTGTTAAAAGCTTGGTCCCAGCCCGGCATGGTGGTACACACCTGTAATCCCAGTACTTGGGAAGCTGAGACAGGGAAATTGCAGGTTCAAGGCCAGCCTCAGCAACTTAGCAAGGCCCTTAGCAACTTAGTGAGACCATGTTTCAAAATAAAAAATAAAATAGGGCTGGGGGTGTAGCTCAGAGGTAGAATGCTTCTGGGTTCAATCCTAGTACTGCAAAAAAAAATGTCTAGGTTCAGAGCCCTTTTGAGAGATGATAGAGCCTTTGAAAGGTGGAGCCTAATGAATGGGAGGAAGTTGTGTCGTTGGGGGTGTCCCTTTGAAGAGGATATTGGGGCCCTAGGCCCTCCTCCTCCTCCTCTTGCACTTCCTGGTTGCCATGAGGTAAGCAGCTTCCTTCACCATGTGCTTTCGCTCCTGCCATTGTGTACAACCTTGTCACAGGCCCCAAAGCACAGGGTCGACCCACCACGGACTGAAAACAATGAGTCGAAATTTCTCTTGGTAAGTTGATTATCTCAGGCATTTTGTCACAGTGATGGAAAGCTGGCTAAGGCAGACGTCAACCACATTCTCTGAATTAACGGCATGAGAAGAGAGTCAATTCAGGGGAGAGGTCATGAGTTCAGCTTTGGATAGCTTGGTGCTCTTGAAGCACCCTCCAAGAGAGAAGGGGTAGGCAGTGGCTATAAGGGTTGGCAGTCACAGAAGAGTCGGAGTCAGATGATACTAAACTAGCTATAGCAACTTGAGCCACCTGGAGCCCTCCCTGCCCTCCCTACCTGACCATCTCCTGTTCCAGAAGCCCTGCCCCAGGTGGAGGGGAGCCACCTCAGCACCTGCCTGCACCGTGGCCATGACCAAAGGTGTTTTTTTTGGGGGGTACTGGGGATGGAACCCAGGGGCATTCTACCTCCGAGCTACACTCCCAGCCCTATTTTTTATTCTTTATTTTGAAACAGGGTCTCACTAAGTTGCGGAGGGCCTCACTAAGTAGCTGAGGCTGGCCACGAACCTGTGATCCTCCGGTCTCAGCCTCCCAAGTACTGGGATTACAAGTGTGCACCACCACGCCCAGCTCATGACCAAAAGTTTTATTCAACAGGAAGTGCCTCTTGTATGAAGCCAGAGTTCCTCAGGGGACAAGTAGGGATCTATGACCTAAGAGGCCCGTGCTAGCTCTTAAACTCTCTGATTTAATGGTCACCCCTTTGGTCTTCTTTTCCTTTTCATTAAGGAAAACAGCCTTTTAATAACTTACTACATTGAAAGGAAACATGGTCATTTATTATGCTATAGATGACAAACCCTGGCCCTCAGCCAGAGGTCCCTCCGCCCAGAGCAGCTCACACAGGGCCAGCGCACAGCAGACGCTGAGTGAATATTAGGAGAGAGAACGAAAAAATGAGGCCCTAACTGCCATCTTTTTAAAAACGTGGGAACTTAATAGAGAACTGAATTATCTTGGGCTTTGGTATGGATTCTACAGCAAAAAAATATCCTAGTGGCCCCAGGGTGGTTTTTTTGTCTGGGCATGTGTGTGGTACTGGGGGTTAAACTCAGGGACATTCTACCTACAAGCCACACCCAGTCCTTTTTATTTTTTATTTTGAAACAGGGTCTCACTAAGTTGCTGAGGCTGGCCTTGGACTTGCGATCCTCCTGTCTCAGTCTCCCAAGTACTGGGATTACAGGCATATGCCACCATGCCCAGTAGCCCCAGGTTTTTAAAAGGGGACCTATTAAAGGATCTTAATTGTTTTTGAGGGAGAGAGGACATGGAATCCCCCCAAACTAGTCCTGTTTTTTTTTTTGACCATGACTCAGAGGGGACAGGCTCCAAAGTCACCTAAGGGTGCAGCCAGGGGACCTGGGCTCAGCCCCCCGGTTAACCCTTTCATGTCAGGTCAAATCTGCTTCCTGGACTCTTTCTCCTGCCCCTAAGCATTATCTTCTTTTGAATCAAAAGTTACTCACTTTACCTTTAGTTGATAAGTAGAAATATAAATTCTAAGCTCATAAAATAGAAATAAGGCCAGGAACTTCCCCACATTCCATGTGAATATTAACAACTGTGGGACAACAGATGTTCACAACTTGGCTGTTCACAATCATGTATGTGTCCCCAGCCCAGCTGTCTGAGGTCTGGCCCTCAGGCCCTTTCCAGGGAGGCCGGAGCCACAGGTGAGCTCTCCTCTGTTACAGTCTCAGCCCCTTTACCTGGCCAAACTGCAGTCAGGTCAAGGAGTTGGGCCTGCGATGGACAAGGACCCACCAGTGCTAGGCCCTGGGGAGCCAGGGAGGCGCACAGTGGTCCCCTGGAGCACTGGGTCTCAGCATCTAGTGGGCAGGAGAATCGCCTGGGGCCAGGGAATAGTTAATGGCATCCTATAGAGTTGGTTTCTGGTAAGAAACTGGAAAGAGGATTTTAATAGCCCCACAAGTGACTGACCCAGTCCGTCCCTGGCCCTGGGCTAAGACACATGGCCCAGAGCGGCTGGCCTGGAAGGAAAAGAGCACCAGTAACATCAAGATGCTGAAAGGCTTGAGGGTGTAAAGAGATAGAATTGAGCCGGGTGTGGTGGCGCATACTTGTAATCCCAGTACTTGGGAGGCTGAGACAGGAGGATCTGGGTTTGTGGCCAGCCTCAGCTAATTAGTGAGGCCCTCTGCAACTTAGTGAGACCCTGTTTCAAAATAAAGAATAAAAAATAGGGCCGGGGGTGTAGCTCGGAGGTAGAACGCCCCTGGGTTCAATCCCTGGTACCGCAAAAAAAAAGAGATGGAATTGTTTTTTTGTGGGGGGGGGGTTTGTTCTTGTGTTTTTGGTTTGTACTCAGGGATTGAACCCAGGGACATTTTACCTTCAATTTACACCCTCAACCCCATTTTGTTTTGTTTTGAAACAGGGTCTTGCTAGGTTGCTGAGTCTCACTACTTGCTCAGGCTGTCCTTGAACCTGTGATCCTCCTGCCTCAGCCTCCCAAGTACTGGAATTATAGGCATGTGCCAGAAAGCCCAGCTCTAAAATTCACCTTTTAAAGAGCACAGTTCAGTGATGGATTTTAGTAATGGTCTACATTACTATGTCTTTCCTTCTTTTTTTTTTTTTTGTGGTACTGGGGATTGAATCCAAAGGCATTCTACCTTCAAGCTAACCCCCAGCCCGATTTTATTTCTTATTTTGAAACAGGGTCTCACTAGGTTGATGAGTCTCACTACTTGTTGAGGCTTTCCTCGAACCTGCGACCCTCCTGTTTCAGCCTCCCAAGTACTGGGATTACAAGCCTGCGCCACCACACCTAGCTCTTTCCTTCTTTCTCTGTTTCTTTTTAAAATCTGGATCCCATTTAAGGCAGTTGTGACCGGAAGAGGAATTTGCCTTCACACAGCTAAGAAGGTTCCTTACAGTGAGCCAAACCCTCACTCCGCCCAGCCACAGAGTGACATGAGGACTTGTCTCTCACCCAGCGTGGTCAGCAGCAGGCCCACGACTTGCCGGTCGGTGGCCAGCACAGGGCCGACCCGCGGGTGGATGGCCATGTTGGCCAGCACGCGGGTCAGCTTGATGAGCACGTCCTCTGCCTCGGACGGCGGCCGCTGTGCGGTGGGCTGCGCGGTGGGCTGCGTGGTGGGCTGCATGGCTCCCGCCCGCTCCCGGCCCTGGGCATGCAGGTCGAGCTGGTAGAACGTCTGGAACAGTGACAGCAGGGTTTGGATGCTCCCCTTCTCTTTGGAAAAGTGTTCCCGGGCCTGGTTATTTTTTGCTGTCAGGTTGCCAAGAATAAACACAATACGAATGACTAAATCCTGCAATAAATGAAAGACAAAGAGTTACCAGAGCAAAGGGGCTGGAGTGAGTGATTGGAAAGAATACAGTCTTCCTGGAAATGCAATTAGCAGTAAAATGTAACACGTCTGGCTGTTACTAACTTGTACAGTATTTGATTCCCAAGATGGGTGCAAATCGACAGAGGAGATTAAAGCACTTGGTAGCAATGAAAGAACACAAACTGATGCCACCAACAAGGTCTATTAATTCAGATCCTTCATCCTTCAGGTTTTCAATTCTGGGGGTCCCCCTACCCCAGCCCAGAGAACTGTCAACTGAGTGGGATAATATGTCCTGTAAATCTAAGTTTTGACACTAACAGACTTCTCGAGCCTCCAAATCTCCTCCTAAGGATTTACCTACTGCTGACGCATTGAGTTCCTAAAAATCAGGCTGTTCCCAACAGTGGCTGTGTCACAGCAGGATTTCTTAATCTGGGGCATCCTTGACATTTGGGACTGGATAATTCTTGGTTGCGGGAGGCTGTCCTGTGCATGGTAGGCTGTTTCGAAGCATCCATGGCCTCTGCTCACTAGACACCAGGAGCGCCTCTCCAGATGTGACCACCAGAACGTCTAAAAGTCTCCAGAGTAACATCATCCCCAGTTGAGAACCACCGTGCTACAAAGGGATGCCATTAGAGCAGCACCTTCCAGTTCTTGACCTGGGTGATAGTTACCTGAGTGACACCTTTCTAACAGTTTGCTAAATTGTGTATATGCATTTATATTGTATATATGCATTTATATAATTGTATATATGCATTGCATATATGCATTTATGCACTTTTCGGTACATGAGCTGTATTTCACAATAAAAATGTTTTTTAAAACCTCAAACTGAGAACAATTTAAAATTAAAGACACAAAAACAATTATGTTCCCCCCGCCTTGCCCTTTTTATTTCTGAAACAGGGTCTTAAGTTGCTGAGGCTGGCCTTGAACCTGCTATCCTCCTTTCTCAGCCTCCCAAGTACTGGGATTACAGTTGTGCACCACAACACTCAGCTCAGTTATGTGTGTGGGGGTGGGTGGGGTGCTGGGGATCGAGCCCAGGGGCATTCTACCTCTGAGCTACACCCCCAGTTCTTTTGTTATTTTTTGTTTGGAAACAGATCACGCTACTTGCTGAGTTGATCCTCCTATCTCAGCCTCCCAAGTAATGGGTTTACAGGCATGTGCCACCATGCCTGACTACAGTTTTGTTGTTGTTGTTGTTGTTATTGGTACTAGAGATTGAACTCAGGGGGATTCTACCTCCGAGCTACACTCCCAGTCCTTTTTGTTTTGTTTTGTTTGGAAAGAGGTATCGGCTACCTTGCTGAGGCTGTCCTCAAACATGTGATCCTCCTTTCTCAGCTTCCCAAATACTGGGATTACAGGTGTGTACCACCACACCTGGCCTGACTTCCTCCCTCCTTCCCTCCCTCCCTCCCTTCCTCCTTTCCTTCCTTCCTTCCTTTTTTTTTTTTTTTTGTGATACTGGGGAGTTAACCCAGGGATATTCTACCTTTGAGCTATACCCCCAGCCCTATTTTTATTTTTATATTGAAACAGGCTCTCACTAGGTTGATGAGAGTCTCACTATTTGCTGAAGCTATCCTTGAACCTGTGATCCTCCTGTCGCAGCCTCCCAAATACTGGGATTACAGGCATGTGCCACCATGCCCGGCTCCTGGCTACATTCTTAATTTGACAACAGTACACAGACATGAGTTAGGATCAGCCTCAATTACTGCCCCCCACACACACACACACTGCCTCTCCTGGTGTTGACGATTACCTGGAAGGAAGAGACTCTATTTTATTTTTTGCAGTAATCAGCAGCCGTAAAGAAAGGAGAAAAAGGCAATGGGCTGGGCACCATTTTATCAGGGAGCTTGGGACAAGTGGAACCCTAGGGGCCCAGCTGGGGCTGGAACCTGGGGCCTCCTATATGCCAGGCAAGCGCTCTACCACTGAAGAAATACCCACTGAGGGAGACCACTGGCCTGGGGGATAATGTTTATTGTGCCAGGCACTGTGCCCTTTTATAGGCAGGACAGACAAGGACACTGGGTCCTGAAGATGTTTGGGTCACAGGCTCTTGATTGATGGAGAAGGATTTTGTTTGTTTGTTTTGGCAGGGCTGGGATTTAACCCTTGGCCTTGTGCATGCTAGGCAAGCACTCTACCACTGAGCTACACCCCCAGCCCCGATGGAAAAGGACTTGAACCCAGTCTTACCCAGACCCCGGAGTTCTTTCTTTCTTTTTCTTATTCTTTTTTGAACTGGAGATTGAACCAGGGGCTTTCTCTCTTTGAACTACACCCCCAGCCCTTTTTATTTCTATGTATTTATTTATTTATTTATTTACTCTTTTGTTTTTTGTGTGTGGTACTGGGGATGGAACCCAGGGGCCTTCTACCTCCGGACTACACCCCCAGACCTATTTTATTTCTTATTTGGAAAAAGGGTGTTGCTAAGTTGCTGAGAGCCTAAGTTGCTGAGGCTGGCTTCAAACCTGTAATCCTCCTGTCTCAGCTTTCCAAGTACTGGGATTACAGGCATGTGCCACCATGCCCGGCCCTATTTTATTTTTTTTTAACTTTTTTTTTTTGCAGTACTGGGGGTTGAACCCAGGGGCATTCTACCTCTGAGCTACACCTCCAGCCCTATGTTTTATTCTTTACTTTGAAACAGGGTCTCATTAAGTTGCGGAGGCCTCACTAAGTAGCTGAGGCTGGCCGTGAACCCAGATCCTCCGGTCTCAGCCTCCCAGGTACTGGGATTACAAGCGTGCGCCACCACGTCTGGCTGGCCCTTTTTATTTTTAAACAGAGTCTCACCAAGTTGCTGAGGCTGGCCTCAAACTTGCAAATCCTCCTGTTTCAGCCTCTCAAGTACCAGGATCATAGGCCTGCACCACCACCCCTGGCGGACTCTGGAGTCTTTTCTGCATCCAACTCCTGCTTCCCTTGTCTTGCTGGCTTGCACAAAGTCAAGAGATTATCTCCTTTTAAAATGCAACTATGTCCCCAGAAGGGATTACCATAAACCTGATTTTGTTGATCAGATTGGTAATCCGCAACCTTAAGGAAAGAAGAAGAAGGCTATGGGCTGGGCTCATTTTATCAGGGAGTTTGGGACCAGGTGGGGCCCTAGGGGCCCAGTGCAGAGTACTGGGTGTGGAAGAGACCATGAGGATTAAGGACAAAGGACAACTTTTGGATTTGCCTAGGACTACTCTGCCAATACAAACTTGCTCCTTCTTGTTCTTGCAAAAAAAAAAAAAAAGTTTTCCCTGACACTGGCAGAGAAGCAACTGCTTCTGCAGCAGGGAGCCATTTGCAGACATTAGGGCAGGACAGAGCCTAATGCCATGGCGAGAGCTGGAGCTAGTCCAGGAGAGCGTTGGTCTTTTATTTTTTGGAAATGGTTCAACTCTTAGCATTCAACTAATCATAGCAGTCATCCAATTAGAAGCCCCTGCTGTTGCTCCACCCTGGAAAAAGAATGTTAGTCCTTAGATAGTGTTTGGATGGGGTGTGGCCTGGGGGAATACACCTATAAAAAGTATCAGATACAGTGCTCTGAAGGGTTTATAATTGGATCAATAAATGTGATAATTAAAAAATGTTTATAAGCCGGGTGTGGTGGTGCACGCCTGTAATCCCAGTACTTGGGAGGCTGAGACAGGAGGATCACAGGTTCAAAGCCAGCCTCAGCAACTCAATGAGTCTTGCACCAATTTAGCAAGATCCTATTTCCAAATAAAAAATGAAATAGGGCTGAGGGTGTAGGTCAGAGATAGAACGCCTCTGGGTTCAATCCCCAGCACCACAAAAGCCAAACAAACAAACAAAAACGTTTATAATCTATTTGAGAAGATAAGTGCTGCTGCTATTGCTATGCTGTGGGGAGAATTAGCAAAGATTAAAATGGATAAGCAAGGAGCTAGGAGCTGAGCATGGTGGCACACACCTATAATCTTAGTACTTGGGAGGCTGAGACAGGAGGATCGCAGGTTTGAGGCTAGCCTCAGGAAGTTAGGGAGATCCTCAGCAATTTAGCAAGACCCTGTTTCAATAAATAAATAAATAGGGCTGGGGTGTGTAGCTTGGAGGCAGAATGATCCTGGGTTAAATTCCTAGTACCCCACCCCAGAAAAGGGGCTAGACAGCAAAGGGGATTATGAATTCCAGTTCCAGAGCCAGGGAGTCTGGGTTCACAGGGACTTTACTAGCCTCAATGGGCCCCATTAACACATTTGCAAAACGTGACAAATACTGTATTTTGAGATTACATGAGATAAGACAGGCATAGCACAAGTTGTATTGAGCAATGAGTCAGGCATTGCTCTGAACCCTTTCACGTATTATCAATAAAATGCTAACTAAGAGCAATAATTTGTGGGACAGACCTAACAGTTTTAGAAGAATTTACAAAAGTGGACACTCGGCGAGCAAGCGGGGATGGGCAGAATGATCACAGATGGAGGCCAGCCTGGAAACCCTGGAGGAAGCAGCTGTGCATGGAGGGGAGGCCAGGGCAGGTGGGTGAGGGAAAGGGGTCTGATAAGGCTTATCTGGGACAGTCTCTGTCCTGGAGCCCAAGGTCACCTTGTCATTCTCTGCTCACCTATTTCCCAAGAAGCTGAGGCCCGTGGGCCTTAAATCTAAAGCAAGCACACACACTTCCTATAAAACCAATGGTTAATTCAAGTAATTCCTGCTGGCAAGGCCCCTTCCCTGGGTTCTGGAAGACAGCGCTGAGGTGGTTGCTTATCCTGCAGCCAGGCCAGACCCAACAGAAAAAACAGAAAAGCAGTTTTCCAACCAGAACGCAGGGCATTTCCAGGAATTAAGCTCCTTGATGGAAAAATTCTGTTTTATACTTTCTTATTTTTTGCTGTAATGGGGACTGAACCCAGGGGCACTCTACCGCTGAGCTATGCCCCCAGCCCTTTTTATTTTGAGACAGGGTCTCTTTAAGTTGTCCATGTTGGCCTTGAATTTGTGATCCTACTGCCTCAGCCTCCTGGGTAGCTGGGATTACAGGTGTGCACCACCGTGTTCAGCTTGTTTTATTATTCTTTCTCCTCCTCCTCCTTCTTCTTCTTGGTAGTGGGGATTGAGCCCAGGTGCGTTCTACCTCTTTGCTACACCTCCAGCCCCTTGTTTTATATTTTCTAAGCTAAGGACTAAGCAAAATTTTCATAGGAACTTGTTTCTGTTTTCTGATTAGACACTGTAGTTCTGCTTCTGGAAATCCTCATCGTCACAATAGCAGCAGCAGCAGTAGCAACCGACACACAGAATTTGTGATGTGCCAGGCACTGGTCTAAGCCTTTATATACACAAATTAACTGATACGCTGAAAATGGTAAGTTCCACTTCTGTCATCTGAACAAAGCTATTCACAGTCTCTTCCAGCCTGGATAGCAGTCTCTCTCATACGCTTGACAGCTGTGATGTTCATGATTTCTGGACCTCGCCATGTTCCTTGGGTTGTGCTCTTCGCTCGATTCCACGAAAGCACATTAAACAAGGCGGGAGAGACCTTGTGAGTAATGTTAAATGCCTTCTTAAGGAATTTAATAAATGGCTGATTCCGATCGCTATAAATCATTACCAGGACTAATCAATTTACCCCTAAAATGTCACTGTCCTATTCTGAAGGCTGCTCCGCTGCTCTTTTCTTCCGCCGCCCCCGTGCTGGGCCTTGCTGCTTCTCCATCTACCTGTGCTTGCTTTTGTCTTAGTCTCACCAGCAGGCTCCTCTGACCTTGAACCACTTCCCCCAACACTGTTCATCTGCCAGGAGTAGTCAGACTCTGGGCTGTAGGAAAAATCAGGTTCTCTTAGCAGTCAACTCTCTTCAAAATTCAAATGACCTCTACCCACTGTGATAGGTGGTCTAATATGGGAAGACTAATTCATTCCTTCCCTCCCTCCCTCCTTCCTTCCTTGTGATACTGGGGATTGAACCCAGGGGCATTCTACCTCTGAGCTATACCCTAGCCCTATTTTATTTTTAATTGAAACAGTCTCACTAAGTTTCTAAGGCTGGCCTTGAACCTATGATCCTCCTGTGTCAGCTTCCCAAGTACTGAAATTACAGATGTGTGCCACCACATCTGTTTTACTTCTTCTAAAAATTCCCCTGCACCGGTATGGTGGCACACACCTGTAATCCCAGTACTTGGGAGGCTGACCCAGGAGGATTACAGATTTGAGGCCAGCCTCAGCAACTTAATGATACCCTGTTTCAAAGCAAAAAACTTAACAGGGCTGGGGGTATAGCTTGGAGGTAGAATGCCCCTGGGTTCAATCCCCGGTATAATTAATTAATTAATTGCCCTGGGCCCTTTTCACTTCTAAAATTCCTTGAGCTGGATGCCAGGTCCATGCCTGTAATCCCAGCTACTCAAGAGCCTGAGGCAGGAGGATCATAAATTCCAGGCCAGCCTGGGCAATTTAGGAAGACCCTGTCTCAAAATAACAAATAAAAAGACCTGGGGGTGTAGTTCAGTGGTAGAGTAACCCTGTGTTTAATCCTCAGTACTAAAAAACATAATTATATTAAATAACATTATTTGACTCTAACATCTCTGTGGGTCCTCACGTGGTGCAGATTATTAAGCCTGAGGGGAGGAAGAAGAAAGTCTAGGCTGCGGGGCAGGAAGAGTTAACACTGTCACAGTCTCCTTCCCTGCCTTCAGATGGGAAAGGAGGGGGTGGTTCCTGGCAGCCGCGGTGCCGACTGAAGGATGGCACGCGAGATCAACAAACGGGGATGGCAGATTGCGCCGTTCGCAGCGCCCGCTTCCAGCAACTGCTACGCTCGCTGCTTCTGTCCTCGTTCTGGGATTTGGCTTAGGAATCTTTTCTTTTCACCTTTCTCAAATATGTTCTCCACGGATCTAGGGAACATGGAATAGGCCAAAATAGAAGAATGGTCTCACGGAGGTTGGCAGAGGTGGCATCTCCCCTCGTTCCCGTGCCAGGCCGGCCGGGCTCACCTGCACCCCAGCAGCGGCAGGTGAGGGAGGGGGCTCCGCACGGCCCCGCGGCTCCCACCCTGCACACCGGTCTCTCCCACCGACCCGAGGTCTGCACTGGCCAGAGCTACAGCGAGATCATCGACTGTTCCACTGCCCCCCCCCCACCTCACATCTACCAAGTGTCACCTACAGAGCCCATAAAGATTTGTAGAAATTAAACCAAGGCCCCAAACATCCATATGTAGAGGCCACCGATCCCACAGCAGAAAATCTTTCCATCAGTGTACAGTTTTCCATTCCTTTATTCTTGCACGATGTCTGAGAACCACCCATAAATCAACACTCCGTTTTTATAACATTTTCATTAAATTTAACAGAGTTACATATTCATACTGCAACTATGTGGTTTTGAAACAACAGAATAAAGATGAATCAGGAGAGAGAACTTTTTTTTTCTTCTAAAGAAGGCAGTCTAGTCTAACCAGTTCATACTGACTTTCTAATTTTGCTTAAAATGGAATCAACCCAGCAACAGCCATGGCCAACAGGAGCTCAGACAAATGGGCGCAGCTACTGTGGGAGACCCGGCCTCCACCGAGCTTCCCGGTTACACGTGTGGGAGCTTTTCCTTAGTTCAGCATACATTGTGCCCTGTGAGTAAGCGTGCTACTCAGTCTGAATGGGCTCTACACAAGCCTGTAAATAAAGTTACTTTTTTGGGGGGTCCTAGGGACTGAACCCAAGGGTGTTCTACCTCTAAGCTACACCCACAGCCCTATTTTATGTTTTTGTTTTGAAACAGGTTCTCGCTAGGTTGCTGAAAGTCTTGCTAAGTTGCTGAGTCTGGTCTCAAACCCATGACCCTCCTTGTCTCAGGTTCCCCAAGTACTGGGATTACAGGCGTGTGCCACCACACCTTGCCTAAAATTACTTTAACTGGAAGAAAACAAGAAGCAGGGCCCTGCTGAACAGGATGGTCTACGTCCAGTTCTAAAGACAGCCCTTCATTTGATTTGATTTATTTTTGTATGGCATTAGGGATCAGAACCAGGGATTCTTTATTCCTGAGCTACATCCCCAGTCCTTTTTATTTGTTATTTTGAAACAGGTTCTCACTAAGTTGCCAAGGCTGCCCTTGAACCTGTGACCCTCCTATCTCAGCCTCCCAAGTACTGGGATTACAGGCATGCGCCACCATGTCCAGCTAAACACCACTTCTTGAAGCACAGCCTTGCATCATTCCTCTGCTCAAAACATCTACCACCTATTAAATCAATGCCAAAGCCAGCCTCAAATGCACCGTCTGGCCCCGCAAGACCACTTCTGCATTACCTCACATCGCTCCCCACCCACGGCCAGTCAGAGTGAACACAGCCCTCCCCAACACCCATAACCTCCCTATCCTGCCTTAAAATAGCTGCCATGCTTGCCAGTGACCAGGGGGACAGACCCACATCAAGCTGTCACAGAAGGGACACACCATGTTCGGTAGACTCCACTTGCTCAGGAGGGGGTTACTTCTATTAAGTCAGGGAAAACATTTTAGAAAGAGTTTCAAGAATAGGTTGAAACTGAAGGGGGTATAAATGGGTTTAAAATCTGAGCCCTCTCTTAACCAGAAAATTAAGTTAGTTAAAATGCTCCGTTTAAACTGTGGTTGGAGACTTCTTCCACCTGAGAGTTGAATCGGGATTTACAGTTTGCATTGTTTATCCAACTTGCACACCCTTCACCAAAACCCCAATGTTACTTGAGTTACAGGTGGCTTCAAGAGCATGTAAATTTTACCAAATTAGAAGACAGGCTGTGTGCTACTATAGAAATGCTAATTAACCCAAGGGCACTGAAGATGGGCCAACAGTTTGCCTAAGTATTGAACTATAAGAAATGGAAGAATCTGAGATGTTGGAGGCTCAAAACCAAAAATCTAAGTAGATGAGACAAGAGGATGGCAGGTTCGCGGCCAGCCTCAGCAACTTAGTGAGACCCTCTTTCAAAATAGAAAATAGGGCTGGGGGTATAGCTAGGAGGTAGAACACCCCTGGGTTCAATCCCTAGAACCAAAAACAAAAAAAGAAAAAGAAAGAATCTAAGTAGAGAATCATTTTAAAACCAGAAGAAATTATACCTGATTCCCATCCACCTATCCATCCAACCCCTTATTAAGCATCCACCGTATATCTCTGAATGTGGCTATCATACAAAATACCAGGGCAATGCTAGAATTTTACTGTGTTGGGTTCTTTTTTAAGCCATCAGATGTAACTCAGGCCTTTGGGTTCTGTGCTGAGTTCTACAAGGGCAAAGCAGCAGGAGCTGGAGCGAATGGACAAGCTCAGGGCTTATTGTGCAGCCTGCCCGGTCAGGGGTGCAGACCAAGGCCAAGGCGGAAACAGGGAGCCAGCTCAGCCAAATGTTCTGGGCACCCGCTGGGAATGTGCCTGCAGAGGGGCTGGGAAGACAGCCACAGGCACCTCCTGCCAGGGAGGAGGCAGAGGGCCAGCAGGAGACAAGCTGCCCTGCAAAGGCACCAGGGGAAGGGGTGGAGGAGCCTTCCTAACCAATCCTCTGCAGGCCCCAGAGAGGATGGAGGCGAAAGAGAGGTCACACGTTATCTCTGGACTGCTGGATGGCTCGGGTTGCATTACAGATGAAGAGCTAGAAAAAGGGGGGAAGTTTTTGCTTTCAGCCCACACTGTCCAGACATTCCAGGTCCTGTCTCCAATACCATGATGCCTAAGCTTTCCAAATCAGTGTCCACAGTGAGTGCAGGGCTGGAGAAAACCACCTAACCTAAAAGAAGTCTAAATGCAATTAGAGAGGCGTGACTACAGAAGCAGCACAAGCAAGGAACGGCCTGGCAATCCCCAGACAGTGTTTGTGAAGGCTCTCAGAATAGTCCAGCATCTGGGGGTTCTGTTTAAAAAAAAACAAGAGAAGCCAGGCATAATGGCGCCATGCCTGTAATCCCAGGACTTGGGAGGCTGAGTCAGGGGGATTGCAGGTTCGAGGACAGCCTCAGCAATGTAGCCAGATTCTCAGCAACTTAGCAAGACCCTGTTTCATAATAAAAAATAAAAGGGGCTGGGGGTGTGACTTGGAGGCAGAATGACCTTGGGCTCAATCCCCATACCAGAACAAAACAACAAGAAGAAAACCAACCCCAAAACAAAAAAAAGCGAGGAGCAGTGGCACATGCCTATAATCCCAGTACCTGGGAGGCTGAAACAGGAGGATCGCAGATTCAAGGACAGCCTCAGGAACTTTGCAAGACCCAATTTCAAAATAAAGAATGCAATAGGGCTGGGGTGTAACTCAGAGGTAGAAACCCTCTGAGTTCTGAGCGTCACAAACAAATAAACCAAGAAATTCGCCATATGTAAAAGTTGAGAGGGTTAAACAGACAGCGGGTCAGTGGACACAGGTGGTGGGAATGAAGATAGAGGTCATTCTTTTTGGACCATGGGTGACCTTTGCAAAATAGTGCCAGTGTTATATAAGTCTTATTTGAGGCGTTTTACCAGATCTCTTGCCCAGTAGATATTTACAGAAGAAATGGGGAAAATCCCTTCATGTTCTTCCAAAAAACAAACCCACACGTATTTTGCTGAGCTGCTAAATGTGGCAACACTGACGTCAGCGGCGCCTCCTAAGGCAGCCTCTGCTGCAAAGCTGATAGCAGCCCTGCTCCTCCTTCGTTATTAAGCCCATCTGTTTGCACATTTGGTTCATACCAAATGTAGTTTACACCAAAAAGCAGACGATATGTGCATATTTCTTAAATGAGATTTGTCATTTAATTGAATTTGGGTCCGCATTTTTAACCTAACTCTAAAGTTTAGCTTTCAAGCTGCATAAAGCCTGCTGAAACGATGTTTCTGTTTTTGTGCATCCGGGGACTAGAGTTATTGGTTGGGTCATGGATCCTGGACAGATAACTGCAGAGATATGAGCTAAAGAAGTGTTCCTTGCTCGCTCTCTGTGGAATTCTGTTATGAGAGCTGGGAGGAGTGGATTCCTTCTTGTTGAGAAGGTTGATGAACCAGACCCCCCTGACTGTATACCACAACCATCACATGCAGACCGAGGCCCACTTCACAGAGGGCTGTGTGCAAAGACAGGTGGTATAAACTGGACTAATGGACTGTTCACTCTCAAATTTATCTGTGGCAAGTCAGGCGTGGTGGTGCACACCTGTAGTCTCAGTACTTGGGAGTTTGAGACAGGAGGATTGCAGGTTTGAGGTCAGCCTCAGCAACTTAGTGAGACCCTGTTTCAAAAGAAAAAACAAAATAGGGCTGGGGTGTGGCTCAGAGGTAGAATGCCCTTGGGTTCAATCCCTAGTACAAAAAAAAAAAAGAAGAAGAAAGAAAAAATCTGTTGTACACTTACAAAGTTTAGAAATGGGTATACACTGAGCTGGGTGTGGTGATACACGCCTGTAATCCTAGTACTTGGGAGGCTGATACAGGAAGATCACAGGTTTGAGGCCAGACTCGGCAACTTAGCAAGACCCTGTCTCAAAATAAAAACAAAAAGGGCTGGGTTGTAGCTCAGAGGGAGAATCCTCTGGGTTCATTTCCCAGTACCAAAAGACTGGCCAGGTGTTGATGTATCTCTCCCCAGTAAGTAGTGATTTTGCCTTTTCTACTAGCAGACGAGGGGCAATTTCTTAGCAAGAGAAAATAGGATGGGCTGAATGTGTTGGCACATGCTTATAATCCCAGTACTTGGGAGGCTGAGACAGGAGGATCGCAGGTTTGTGGCCAGCCTCAGCTACTTAGTGAGGCCCTCCACAACTTAGTGAGACCCTGTTTCAAAATAAAGAATAAAAAATAGGGCTGGGGATGTAGCTTGGAGGTAGAATGCCCCTGGGTTCAACCCCCACTACCACCAAAAACAAACAAACAAACAACAAACAAAACAAAACAAAAGAAGATGGTACATTAGACTCTTCTCTAAATTTTCTCTGCCAGACTTGTGTCTGGGCAGGCAGTTCTGGGGGTCCCCGGGCACCCTGTACTCATCCCTCCTGGATGGGCCGCTCTGACCATCGCCTAATGCTTCAACATCATGACGGCTTCCTTGTCAAACTAGCTTTGGTCTCAGGATGACTTGTTTTGACACCTGGCCAGTCTTGCCTACTGGGTTACTGCTTGGTCAGGGAGATTCCCTGCCAGCCACGTGCCTGTGAAGAAAGACTGACCCGCTGTGGCTGTGTGATTCATCACTTTCAGTCTCTCGAGGTTTTGTGGGCAACCCTATGCTGTCAATATTGGAGAAAAGCATTTTAAGGAGCCACCTTAATAATTCATACCATAGATTCCAAAACCTGCTGCTCACTTGAATCCTTCGAGGAGTCTCTTAAATATAGGTTCTTGAGCCCCAACCCAGACCTCAACCAGAATCTCCCAGGGTGGGGCTGAGAACCTGTATTTTTTGTGTGTGTTTGTGGTGTTGGGGACTGAACCCAAGGCATTCTACCTCTGAACTATACCCCAAGATCTGTTTTTATTTATTTTTGTTTGGAAACAGGGTCTTGCTAAGTTGATGCCAGCCTCACTGAATTGCTAAGGCTAGTTTTGAACCTGCGTTCCTCCTGTCTCAACCTCCCAAGTACTAGGATTATAGGCATGCGCCACCACTCCCTGTAAGAACCTGTATTTTTAAAGCTCCGCTGGTGATTCTAATGATAAGGCAAGTTTGGGAGCTGCTCATTTAATTTAAATCAGGAAAGAATAAGAATTCTCATCTACAATCTGTTTTTATAATATTCCTCTTTTTTTTGTGTGTGGTGCTGAGGATCGAACCCAGGGCCTTGTGCATGCCAGGCAAGCGCTCTACCACTAAGCTCCATCCCCAGCCCAATATTGTTTTTTTCTTTTCTTTCTTTCTTCTTTCTTTCTTTCTTTCTTTCTTTCTTTCTTTCTTCTTTCTTTCTTTCTTTCTTTCTTTCTTTCTTTCTTTCTTTTTTATTATGGTACTAGGGATTGAACCCAGGAACCTTCTACCTCTGAGCTACACCCCCAGCCCTATTTTATTTTTTATTTGGAAACAGGGTCTCACAAAGGTTCCCTAGGCTCACCTTGAACCCATGATCCTTTGGTCTCAGCCTCCCAAGTACTGGGATTATAGGTGTGTGCCACCACACCCAGCTTGCTTTAAAAATATTATAAAATTATATAAACACATATATGTATAAACATATATGTATAAACATATATGTGTTTATATACATACATGCATATCCATGTTCCTAGAGTCATGTGTCATGGGAGACAAGACAATTCCACGATTCCATGAAGGGTCCAGGAGTTCCCAGAGAGGAAGAGAGGGGAACTCAGGACCAGAGGGTCCTTGGCTTACGTGACAGAAAAATTTTTTTCCATGAGCCAGTCAGAGACATAGACAGGGACTTTATTTGGGGAAGCAAAAAATACATATTCAAGGGAGAATGGCTACCTGGAGAGGGAGAGAGGCATTTGGGGTCCATGGCTTCTCTTTCATAGGAGAGTTTCCTGGCGGGGGGAGGTATGTGAGGATGACATCAGTCCAATAATCACAAGAAGATTTGGGGTGTTGGGGTCATCTTCCAGATCCCTTTTGCTTAAACTGTTCACAGGAGGGATGGCTAAGTGCCCAAGGAAATTATCAACAGTGAATGGGTTCAATCCCCAGTACCATTAAAACAACAACAACAACAGTCAACGGGCTTCCCCTTTCAGTGGTCTGGTCATCTTTTGTGCGGGGGCCCTAACAGTGGTCAGGGTAATTAACACAAGGTTTACTCACAAGTGAGTAAAGATTTGCAAATTCTCCAGGAGTCTGGGACTGACAGACCTGCTTGGGGGGTGAGTGGCCTGGCTTGGACTTTTAGCACAGGTGTCCACATTAAAGTTACATTTTCCTTATCCTTCTTTCTACCTATCTTTTATTTCTTCTCTCCTACCTCACTAATAAATAATTCTCCCAACACAGGTGTGTAGAAAACACAAGTGAAACTCTCCTACCCTCTCCTTATCATCGGACTTCATATAGAAAGATGAAGTATATTAAAAAAGACCTGTTATATACTGAAATCAGACTACCTTGACAAGAGATAAAGAGGATAAAAATAATGGATTTTTTTTTTACTTTTGATAGTTCCTCATATAATTTCTATTTCTTTCCCCTTTACGAGGAAAACAACTGCAGATGGGGAGGAATTATTTTACTTCTCCCAACAGCAGTGGACCCTGGTTCAGACCAGGACTCCCCCTGGGTGGGCCGAGGAGGTCACCAGGCAGTTTCATGTACAGCTCCCACCTGCCTGATAAGACCATGTTCAGAGTGACATTTTATTTATCAGTGTAAATGAGTTGTTTTTTCTTTCCTCTTTTTTTTTTTTTGGTTTGAGATTTCTGTTTCTATGATCTTTGAAAACACAGGCATAAGAATGATTTAATTTTAAAATGAGTCTTGGTGACATCCTGGTCAAGTTAGCCTGGAGACTAACAATGGGCACCCAGCCGGGCGCTCAACCCCTAAAGCAGCAGCCAATGATATATATATATATCTGTGGAGAGGATCACACGGAAAATGAAAGAAAACCCAGGATCTGATCAGATGCTGAGAATGTAGATACAGAAAAGCACGCAAGAAAAAACCCTCAAGATTGGTGGTCCTGCTGTTCTAGGAGACACGGGAATTCAAGGAATCTCTTCCTTTATACCTGCACTTGCCCCATTAATGTTTCTCATTGTTTTATAGCTTTTGATTTAGCATACATATAAATACAACTATATACCTGATTTCATTTTATTTTCACAACCATATTATATTTAGGTGTCTATGGATACTTTGTATAAAGGACTTTTTTGTTCAGTTACATGACATTTAATTTTGTTGTATACACTATCTGACATAAAGAAGATTAAGATTGCTCCCCAAACCACTTTTTTTTTTTTGTGGTACTGGGGATTGAACCCAGAGGCATTCTACCTCCGAGCTACACCCTCAGCCCTATTTTTTATTCTTTATTTTGAAACAGGGTCTCACTAAGTTGTGGAGGGCCTCACTAAGTAGCTGAGGCTGGCCGTGAACCCGGATCCTCCGGTCTCAGCCTTCCAAGTACTGGGATTACAAGTGTGCGCCACCACGCCCAGCTCCAAACCACTTTTTGTGTTTGTTTTAGTTACTTTTTCCTAAGCCACACTTTTATTCAAAACCTTAACTCCTCTGGGATCCTTTTTAAAACGTATGTTTCTAGAGCTCTCTAGAGGTTGATTACATAAATTCTTGGAGTCAGGCATGGTGGTGCACACCTGTAATCCCAGTACATGGGAGGCAGAGACAGGGGGATTGCAGGTTTGAGGACAGCCTCAGCAACATAGTGAGACCCTCAGCATCCTAGCAAAACCCTATTTCAAAACAAAAAATAAAAAGGGCTGGTGATGTAGTTCAGAGGTAGAATGCCCCTGGGTTCAATCCCCAGTACCACAAAAAAGCAAACAAACAAAAAACCAAGTTCCTTGTAACACACACACACACACACACACACACACACACACACACAAACACTTTAAAAAAATTATGGCAGAGAAGATTAAACCCAGGGGCATTCTACTTCTGAGCAATACCCCCAGTTCTATTTTTTATTTTGCAACAGGGTCTTAATAAACTGTAGGGCACTGGCTTTGAGAACCTGTGATCCTCCTGTCTTACTCTCCTAAGTGCTAAGATTACAGGTGTGACCCACTGTACCAGGCTACCGGCTACAAAGACTTGCTAGTCTTAGAAAAAGGAGACCTATGTTGATTCTAAACGTAGTTCTCAGGTTTTTAAGACAGAAGCAGATGAATGGATCACAAAACTATGGTATATACACACAATGGAATTTTACCCAGCCATAAAGAAGAACAAAATCATGTCATTTGCAGGAAAATGGATGAACTTGAGAATATTATGCTAAGCAAGATTAGCCAGTCTCAAAAAATGAATAGTTGTATGTTTTCTCTTATATGTGGAAGCTAGATAGAAATTCAGAAATAAGGGTAACATAGGAAGAAGAGCAGACTCCAATGGAGTGATAGAGGGGGTTTAGGGGAGGGAGGATGGGGGACAGAGTATAACAGTCGAAATAATGCTACGTATGTATACAAAATTACCAATTCCAATCTCGAAGACATGTACAGGGAGGGGGAAGGAGGGGGTTGGGACTGGAGGGAAGTGCTCCAGGAGCTGTGTGCATGTGTGTTTCTATCACTCTATACCCCAGTATGGTGTACAATTACAATGCACCAAATAAAAGTATATATAAAAAAAGACAGACGGAACCTAACCACTCAGAACAAAGATAAGTCATATCAACTCTGATTGTTTAATCACCGGTGATATCCATGTACATTAAGAGAGCACAAAGCTTCCAAAGTATATTTGTACAAACCAAGTTAGTCTTGCAGAAACATTTCCTAGAGCTGAAACAAAAATAATTATAGAAAGCAATAATTCCATTTAAGTGGCTGAAGGGCTGAATTACTTCTCAAAGATCAGCTCTAAACCTGGATGTCCAAGCAAATCTCAGGTGTGGCAAAGTTTTTAACCACTGCAGATCAATACAGTCACGTCGGAAACTGGTGTGGGATTTCTGGAAGTTATTTTTATTTCTAAGAAAAGAGGCAAAACAAATCGTATTCAACCGGTCACCTGGGCCAAAGGAAACACCAACTTAATCTGTGGTGCTGGACTGAAGTCTCTTAAAATCCAGCCTTTTGGTTTTGCTATTGCTAATGGCAGCTCACCAGTTTGAAAAGTATGGGAAAGAATTCTTATTATTTCCTCCTCCACACTAGGAAGAGGAAAGCAAATATTTAAGGAAGAAGTGCTTGAGTAGTAGAAAAAATATTTTATAGCACTTTACAGATTCCAAAGCATTTCACACACTCAAAATTCATTCTTTCAGCACTTACTGAGAGCCTACTATGCAGAGCCACATTCCAGCTTTATCTAGACAAAGTCTGTGTCTCTTAGGAACTCTCGGTCATGGGCAAGGCCGCTACATAAATGATAACCAGTCGGAGGACCACAAAAGAAATATTTTTACAAAGACTTATGGGAGCTTTGTGTTAATGATTTTAGGAAGTAGTTGGGACACATAATTGCTTCCTTGTAGCCTGAGCTCTTTCCCTACTCTTCCAAAATATTTTGGTTTGGAGGCATTTTTCTTACTGGAAAAAATCAAGCTGGGCATGGTGGTGCACGCCTGTAATCCCAGTACTTGGGAGGCTAAGACAGGAAGATTGCAGGTTTGTGGCCAGCCTTAGCAACTTAGTGAGCCCCTCCACAACTTGGTGAGACCCTGTTTCAAAATAAAAAATAAAATAGGGATGGCGGTGTAGTTCAGAGGTAGAATGCCCCTGGGTTCCATCCCCAGTACCACACACACACGCGCGCACACACACACACACACACACACACACAAATAATAATAATAATAAAATAAAATAAATCAAAGTGATAACTCAATCTTTCAGTCTTTAAATACAGGATAGAGTCAAAGTATAATTTTTAAAAAGTTAAGAACATGACTCATATAAAGATAAAACCAATACATTTAAAAATTATTTATCTCAGCCGGGCGTGGTGGCGCACACTTGTAATCCCAGTACTTTGGGAGGTGGAGACTGGAGGATCCGGGTTCGCAGCCAGCCTCAGCTCTCTCTATCTCTCTCTCTCCCTGTCTCTCTCTCTCTCTACTTAGTGAGGCCCTCCACAACTTTGTGAGACCCAGTTTCAAAATAAAGTATAAAAAGTAGGGCCGGGGGTGTAGTTCGGAGGTAGAACCCTTCTGGGTTCAATCCCTGGTACCGCAAAAAAAAAAAATTATTTATCTCACTTAGAGAGCCAATATGATGATAAAGTTGGTTCCAATAACAATTGAAGAACTGGGCGTTCACCAGCATTGAAAAGAATACTAGGCTGGGCATGGTAGTGCATGGCTATGATGCCAGCAACTTGGGAGGCTGAGGCAGGAAGATCACCTGTTGAGGCCAGCCTGGGCAACTTAGAGATACCCTGTCTCAAAATAAAAAGGACTGAAAGGACTGGGGTGTAACTCAGAGGTAGAATATACCTGGGTTCAGTCCCCAGTAACACACACACACACACACACACACACACACACACACACA
>PVJS01028344.1:14504-25671 GCA_004027185.1 Glis glis | reverse complement strand
AGGATCCGGGTTCGCGGCCAGCCTCAGCTCTCTCTCTCTTTCTCCCCGTCTCTCTCTCTCTCTCTCTCTCTCTCTCTCTCTCTACCTAGTGAGGCCCTTCGCAACTTTGTGAGACCCGGTTTCAAAATAAAGTATAAAAAAAAAAAATTAGGGCCGGGGGTGTAGCGCGGAGGTAGAATGCCCCTGGGTTCAATCCCCGGTACTGCAGAAAAATAAATAAATAAAAAAATAAAATAGCCGGGCGTGGTGGCGCATGCTTGTAATCCCAGTACTTTGGGAGGCGGAGACCGGAGGATCCGGGTTCGAGGCCAGCCTCAGTTCTCTCTCTCTCCATCTCTCTCTCTCTCTTTCTTTCTCTCTCTCTCTCTCCTTAGTGAGGCCCTCTGCAAGTTCGTGAGACCCGGTTTCAAAATAAAGTATAAAAAATAGGGCCGGGGGCGTAGCGTGGAGGTAGAACGCCCCTGCGTTCAATCCCCGGTACCGCAAAAAAAAAAAAAATAAATAAATAAATAAAATAAAATAGGGCTGATGGTGTGGCTCAGAGGTAGAATGCCCCTGGGTTCAATCCTCAGCACCCCCCCCAAAATACAGCTGGAAGTTTAGCTCAGAGTTAGAATGCCCCTGAATTCAATCCCCAGTGCCACAAAACAAACAAACAAACAGAAAACCCTGGAAGAATTTGCAAATCTCAGGGTAATGTCTGGTAAGAGAAGTCATGCTAAGCCGGGCATGGTGGTGCACGCTTGTAATCCCAGTACTTGGGAGGCAGATACCGGAGGATCCAGGTTCGTGGCCAGCCTCAGCTACTTAGTGAGGCCCTCTGCAACTTTGTGAGACCCAGTTTCAAAATAAAGGATAAAAAAATAGGGCCAGGGGTGTAGCTCGGAGGTAGAACGCCCCTGGGTTCAATCCCCAGTACCGCAAAAAAAAAAAAAAGAAAGAAAAAAAAGAGAAGTCATTCTAACAGGTCGAGTAAAAACCACTAACAGTTTATTGAGCACCTACTATACAGCACATGCTTTAAAACCATCATTTCATGTCATTTTGTGTCATCCTTAGGATCACTCCATGGGGTAAGCACTCACATCTCCATTAGAAGGAAATAACACAGGCAGGACACGCTATCTGGTAAAATCTGCTCAGGCAGTGGGGTCAGGAAGCAGAGCTGGTGGAAAAGACTGTTCAAAGCTGGGAGGGTGTCGTTGGCACAGTGCCAAACCCACACACTGAGCCCGAGCTGGTCAAAAGTGGGCAGGCCAACTTGGTGCAAGCACACATACAGGCCAGGTTTATGCACACCTGGACTGCTGACTGCCTACTATGTGGGGGACTTCGTTCCCTGTTCTTTAGGGTTTACGCTCCAGGGTCTCAGGCCAGGTTCTCCTCCTCTTCACCAATAGGGCTGGGCAGCCAGGGCGGCGCCGGTCCCCGGGGCCCAGGAATGGACACGGTGGTGAAAGGCTCAGAGGCAGTCCCGGGGAGGGGGGCAAGCAGCTCAGGACATGCGGGAGGCTCAGGCTCTGGCTCCCGCAGGCCGGGGTCAAGCAGTGGGTCCCCGCAGGTGCACTCTGGGGCCCCGCCATCGGGGGCACCTGCGCATGCGCAGCTGGCGACTGTGGATGCCTCTGACACGCAGCTGTTTTTGCGGCGTAACAGCGACAGACGCCGGCCCAGCAGGCCTCCTCCTGCAGTACCGGATCCCGCCGGCAGGAGGCGCTGCAGGAAGTCGCCGTGCGCCTCTCCCAGTGGCAGTGGACCATCTACACCGTCTAGCCGCTGAAACTGCATGTCCTCCTTGGCCAGCCTGTAGGACCAACAGTGTGTTGGTGCTGGGGCCTCGCCCCATTCCTCTTTTTTTTTTTTTTTTGCGGGACTGGGGATGGAACCCAGGAACCCTCTACCACTGAGCTGTACCCCCAGCCGTTTTAATTTTGAAACAGGGTCTTGCTAAATTGTAGAGGATGTCTTCGAATTTGTAATCCTCCTGTCTCAGCCTCCCAAGTGCTGGGATTAAGGGCGTGCGCACCACGCCCGGCTTCTTTTTCTTTTGTATTGCGGGAATGGAACTCAGGGCCTGATGCATGCTAGGTAAGCATTCTGCCACTGAACTACATCCCCAGCCCTGGCTTTTCTCCTTGATTAACAGTGGCATCCTAGGCACCAGGATTTCCCTGTTTCCAGCCACTCCTTTGTGTCACTTATCCTCAAAGACCTTGGCCCTCTCACCCCAGCGCCTGGCCTTATCTTCCGGCTCTGCTCACACTTAGATCTCAAAGCCTCAATCTTGTCTCCCTCCCTTCTTCTCTGGTACCACCTTTGGCCTGTCTAATCCTCCCAGGCCCTTAGTTCGGCCCTCAGTTAGTGGCCCAGTCCCAGACTTTGACCCCACCTTACCTCCAGCTCAACCTCTGTGGGAAATGAATCCAGTGGCGTTCTCCGGGCTACATGCCCAACCCTATTTTTTTTTTTTTTTTTTGAAACAGGGTCTCATTAAGTTACTGAGGGCCTCGCTAAATTTTTGAGGCTGGCCTCAAACCTGCGATCCTCCTGTCTCAGCCTCCCAAGCACTGGGATTATAGGAGTGCACCATTACACCAACCCCCCCCCTCCTCATTTCTTGTAGGCTCTTCAAACAGGTAGCCCGCAGAGCCATAAGCCCCTCCCTCAGCACCCCTTAGGCCCCGCCCAGTCCGCTGGCTCACGTGATGTCAAAGGTAGATCCCTGGAACGAGGGCTGCTGTAGTAGGAAGGCGGTGGCTGCGGTGTAGGGGGCTCGAGCATCTGCCGCGTCCCAGTACACGTCCTTCTCCAGCATGGCCAGGTCGTCGTACATTTCATCCACGGCCAGCATCGACACCTGCGGGAGCAGATACGCAGAAGGTGGTGGGGTGGACCCCTCGAGGCGGGAGGGAGCGTGGGAACCAAGGGAGAGGCGGTGCGGGGCGAGGCCTGTGCGAGTTTTGGCACGCTTGGGGCCAGGACCGCCTGGAGAGCTCGTGGTGGACGATCCCTGCGCCAGTCTCACCTGGAAGTTGCGGTCGATCAGAAAGTTGGTCTCAAAGTCATCGTCGTCCTCTCCGAAGGGGTTAATGAGCTGTTCGGCCACCTGAGTGGGGAGAAGAGAGGGAGGCAGAGCCTTGAAGACCTCGCCCCCACCCCCAGACCCGCCCGGGGTCGCGGGGGTGGGGGACAGTCACCTTGAGCCAGCCGACGTAGAAGAAGAACTGCAATAAGGTGAAGATGGGAACGCACAGATCCAGGTTGTGGTCACTGTAACCCTGCGCCGGGTCCAGGAACTGACGACCGATGAGGCAAGCCAAGAAGTAGCTGTACACCGCTATGGTCACCACCTGGGGGCGGAGCAGGGAATGCACGGTGAGGGTTTCCCCAGCCAGCGGGCCAGCGTCAGGGGGTCATTGAGAGACCAGGGTTAATATCCGGCGTCGCTGCGATGGAGTTTTATTTATTTTGTTAACTGGGGATTGAACTCAGACGTTTCAACCCCTGAGATACACCCCTAGCCCTTTTATTATTTATTTATTTATTTTAGTACTAGAGGCTGAACCCAGGAGCATTTAACCTCCAAGCTACACTACACCCCTAGCCTTTTTTATTTATTTATTTATTTATTTTTTTGCGGTACCGGGGATTGAACGCAGGGGCGTTCTACCTCCGCGCTACACCCCCGGCCCTATTTTTTTGTGCTTTATTTTGAAACCGGGTCTCACGAAGTTGCGGAGGGCCTCACTAAGTAACTGAGGCTGGCCGTGAACCCGGATCCTACGGTCTCTGCCTCCCAAGTACTAGGATTACAAGCGTACGCCACCATGCCCGGCCTCCTATTTTTTATTCTTTATTTTGAAACAGGGTCTCACTAAGTTGCGGAGGGCCTCACTAAGGTAGCTGAGGCTGGCGGCAAACCCGAGTCCTCCGGTCTCCGCCTCCCAAGTACTGGGATTACAAGCGTGCGCCACCATGCCCGGCTCTTATTTTCTTTTTTAATTTTTATGTATGTTTGTATGTATTTATATTTGTGGTGCTGGGAGCCGGGCGTGGTGGTGCACACTTGTAATCCCAGTTCTTGGGAGGCTGAGACTGGAGGATCAGGGTTCGCGGCCAGCCTCAGCTACTTAGTGAGGCCCTCCGCAACTTAGTGAGACCCTGTTTCAAAATAAAGAATAAAAAGGCCGGGCGTGGTGGCGCACGCTTGTAATCCCAGTACTTTGGGAGGCGGAGACCGGAGGATCCGGGTTCGCGGCCAGCCTCAGCTCTCTTGCTCTCTCTCTTTCCCTGTCTCTCTCTCTCTCTCTCTCCTTAGTGAGGCCCTCCGCAACTTCGTGAGACCCGGTTTCAAAATAAAGTATAAAAAATAGGGCCGGGGGTGTAGCGCGGAGGTAGAACGCCCCCTGTGTTCAATCCCCGGTACCACACACAAAAAAATAAAGAATAAAAAATAGGGTCGGGAGTGTAGCTTGGAGGTAGAATGCCCTTGGGTTCAATCCCCAGTACTGCAAAAAAAAAAAAAAAAATTGATACAGGGTCTCAATAAGATGCTGAGGGTCTTGCCAAGTTGCTGAGGCTGTCTTCTAACTTCGGATCCTCCTGTCTCTGCCTCCCAAGTACTGGGATGATGATTATTATAATTATTATAGTATATGTGTGTGTTATTGAGGATTGAACCCAGGGATGTTCTACACCCCTAGCCCTAATTTTTTATTTTGAAACAGGGTTTTTATAAATTATCGTGCCACTGGCCTCTAACTTGGGATCCTCTTGTCTCAGCCTCTCAAGTACTGGGATTACAGACGTGCCACACGATGCCAGGCACTATGATGGAGTTTTTTTTTTTGCGGTACTGGGGATTGAACCCAGGGGCATTTTACCTCCGAGCCACACCCCCAGCCCTATTTTTATTCTTTATTTTGATACAGGGTCTCGCTAAGTTGCGGAGGGCCTCACTAAGTAGCTGAGGCTGGCCGAGAACCCAGATCCTCGGGTCTCAGTCTCCCAAGTGCTGGGATTACAAGTGTGCGCCACCATGCCCAGTTTATGATGGAGTTTTAGCTGGCTTTCCCCTTGAGATCAATATGTCAGAGCCTCTGACATAGAGTATAAACTTAGGCAAGGTGGGGTTACCTGGGTGTAGACGAGGGGTATGCTAATCCAATCGTAGTGAAAGAGCATTCCACACTTGCCCCGAAATGCATTCAGCTCCTGAGGGTGGATACAATCAAGAAGAGGTGCTGAACTGTGAGCTCACACATGGCAATCAGGTGTGTGTACCTGGGATGGAGGTGGTTGCCTGATGGGAGGTGGGAGTGTGCTTCTGGGAGTCTCAGAGTATCTGGTGGAGAGTGTACCCCTGGGGTGGGGCCCCATGCACTGTGCCCTTGAGGGTATTGGAACCTGTCTCATGGAAAGAAGTGTGCACCTGGTGGTGTTTGGAATTTGCTTTGAGGGAGGCGCGTGGCAGGCCTCAGTGGACACACTCTAGGACGTATGTACAGTATCCCTGGTATTGGATATGAATGACTTCCCAGCATGCTTACCTCCAGCAGCAGCTTAAGGGCGCTATTGTCGCGGATGCGGCCCTCGCGCCGCGCCTGCGCCGCCAGGTTGGAGAACCACACGCAGGGGACCCAGTACTTGTTGTAGGACGAGTTCAAGTTCTCAAACTTCTTGCGCTCTTCGCGGGTCATAAATCCTGCGCGGCGAGGTCCAGGATTACTCACCCGGCCCTATATCCTAGCCCGCCCCAACCCACCTCGGGGGCCGGGGACTCACCGGCTTCGACTACATGGTCTATGGTGGGAAAGCGCTTGAAGACGGCTGTGCTTACAGAGCGCAGAATTAGCACCGCCGAGAGCCCTGCGTAGCGCATGAGCGTGCGGCGGTACAGGCGACCTCGTTCGTCGCGCCCATGCACGGTGCCCACTACCACACACATGAGTGCGTCGGGGAGCGGCATGCATAGGTACTGGTCCCACCAGCGGTGCACCACCATCGTCACGTAGAAGCCTGTGGGCAAACCAGGAATGGAGGCTCAGCGAGGATGCCAGAGACAGGAGTTTGGGGGCCAAGCAGTGGAAGAGGGGTGACATAGGGTGTGCATCAGGGACACCTGAGCAGCCTGGTCATCCTGATCATGCAGGGTCACCTGGGCTGAGAACTTGTGGTTTCCCCCCTGACATCAGCAGGCTGGGTCACCCTGACTACCTAGGTGTCACTGGAGAAGCCCAAGGATTGAGATCCCAGTATGGTGGTGTGTGTAGAGTTGGGACCCATGTTAGGGGCACATAGGCAAGTTGTCATCTGAGCTGCAGGGAGCCACTTGGCGGTGGCCATGGGAACCTGAAACACTGGAGGGGGACAGGTTTGTGGAGGTGTAGTGTACATCAGGGATACCTGGCAGGCTTGTCATAACAGCCACCCCCAACCCCTGAGCCAGGAACTCCTGAAGGAGTTTGGCACAGGGTCTAAATCAAGGAGCCTAGCTGGGAGTGGTGGTGCTCACCTGTAATCCCAGGACTTGGAAAGCTGACACAGGAGGATGGTAGGTTGGAAGTCAGCCTTAGCAACTTAGCAAGACCCTCAGCAACTTAGTGAGACCATTTCAAAATAAAAAATAAGAGCCAGGCATGGTGGCGCATGCTTGTAATCCCAGTACTTGGGAGGCTGAGACAGGAGGAACTGGGTTCACAGCCAGCCTCAGCTACTTAGTGAGGCCCTCCGCAACTTAGTGAGACCCTGTTTCAAAATAAAGAATAAAAAATAGGGCTGAGGTGTAGCTTGGAGGTAGAATGCCCCTGGGTTCAATCCCCAGTACCAACAACAAAAAAGGGTCTTGCTAAGTTCCAAAGCAGGATTTGAACTTGCAATCCTTCTGCCTCATCCTCCCAAGCAACTGGGATAACAGTTATGCACTACTGCACTGGGCTAGAAACAACTGTTTTTTGTAGGCGAGTGTTCTTGGGGTGACCAGTGATAAGCTTATGGGTGAGATGGAGTTCCCATGGGACACTTTGACCAGGTGGCAATTTTATGGTGTGGAACCATTAGTGGGGGTCCTCTGGCGATTGGATTTGAGGAAGGAGCTTCAGAGGGGCAGGAATGGGGGGTCTCTGGAAATGGGTTTCTCTGGGATAGAGGAATGGGCACTCGGGCGCAGCCGCACCTAGCACGAAGGACACTGGAATGAGGCTGGCGTACTGGTCACAGTAAATGACAAGCTTCTCGAAGTAGCGCTTCTGCTCTTCGACCAGCACGAAACTGTGGGGCAGGGGGTGCGGGGTCACAGGCCAGCCACGGCTCACCTCTCTTGCCACGCCCCCTCTCGGGCCCACCCGAGGCCCCTCCCCAGCCCGCCCCCTCCCTACACCGGATCCTGGCCAGTGGGCAGCGCGGGCCACCTCACCGGTAGGCGGCGCTCAGCGCCATGTAGAGCCCGAGGAAACAGAGTAGTTCGCGCCACAGGAGTTTGTAGATGCTCCCCCGCCACAGCAGCAACAGCTGGGAGAAGCCACCGAAACGGGCGTTCGCCACTCGGGCTGTGTAGGTGACGGTCATCGTGGTGCCGGGCCGGTGGGGCCAAAGCAGAGGGGGATGGACTGGGCGTGGTCCTGTGGTCCGAATAAGGGGTGGCTGGGAGGGGCCCAGAGGTGCCAGGACACAGACCCCATCCTGGCTGTCCCCACCCAAGCCCCATCCACCCCTGCGTCCTGGCCATTGCCAGGTTCCCGTGTCTTCCCAGCCGTGCTTCTACATCCTCCTCCAACCCCAACCCGGTTCACCTCTCCAAAGCCCCTCTCCAACCCCCTCTCTCAGGCTGTCTCCTTCCCAGGACTCCTGGTCCCCGTCTTCTGCACCTATTTCCCCCACGGTCCCCCTCCTAATGTCCCCTTCCCAAGACTCCTGTTCCCCCACCTCCTAGACCCTTGGTCCCCCTTCAACCCATCAGCTCCTGAGTTGCCCTACCCAGTCCCATCTCTGGCACTTGCTGGCCATGTACAGCCTTCCCTAACCCCCAAGTCCCCAGTGCCTCAGTTTCTAAGTTTTTTTTTTTTTTTGCGGTACCGGGGATTGAACCCAGGGGCATTCTACCTCCGAGCTACATCCCCAGCCCTATTTTTTATACTTTATTTTGAAACCCGTCTCACAAAGTTGCGGAGGCCTCACTAAGTAGCTGAGGCTGGCCGCGAACCCGGATCCTCCGGTCTCCGCCTCCCAAGTACTGGGATGACAAGCGTGCGCCACCACACCCCGCTAAATTTTTAAGGCTTCCAATCCCCCCTACCCCCGTTTCTCTCCCTCATCCCCACTTCTGGCTGGCTCCCTCTCTCCATTTCCCAGATCCCATTCCTGGGTGCATCCTCCCCTGCACGCTCTCTGGAGCCTTCTCAATTATCCACCCTAAGACCCCGGTCCCCAGGCTGTCCCCCAGCCCCCCTACCTCACCCTGGCCCCCTCTCCTGCCCACTCTCCTGGCTGCTGGCCAGTCCTCCTCCCCCTTCTCCTCCAGGATCCATGTACACCTGTACATTTCCTTCATGCATTCCCCTGCAGCTTTCCAAGCCCTCTGCTTGCCACTCCCAGGAGGAGACCTGCCCCGAAGGCCCCTTGTCCCCCCAGCCCTGGGCCCTTCTCACCTGTGCTGAAGGCGGCGGGTGCAGGGACACACAGGGACGGAGAGCGAATGGGCGGGTGGCTTGGGCTTTGGGTGGGGCTGAAGCCAGACCCTGGGCGGGAGGGGGCTGGGGAGTGGGCGTGGGCAGCCCCTCCCTAGCCCATCCCCCTCCCCTGAGCTACAGTCTGAGAACTTTGGAGAAGTCTCCCAGGTTCCTTTACTGGGCCACCCACCTGTCCCCAGGAGAAATCTGCCCTGTCCTTTCTTGCTCCTCTCTGTCCCCCTTCCAGTCACTCACTGGCAGGTCCAAAGCATCTGGAATGGGGAGCTGGGGGAGGGGGCAGGGATGGGCTCCATCCCAGACACACACACACACACACACACACACACACACACACACACACACTGCTCAGTGAGACTAGGTCATGCCACAGTGACCTGCAGTCACACATCATCACAAAGATGCACATAGAAACACACATGGTAGACCCAAACACAAATTCTGTTTCCCTTAACCCAGCCTCACACAACTAGGGTGACCCAGAGGGCAGTCCACACTGTCATAAAGACTTCCCAAGTCACACAAGACACATGTAGCTGTCTCTTCCACCACAACATGTAGATCCAAGGCAGAGGGACCCTGGACACACCAGGTTCTCAGTTCACAGGCACACTGGGTGCTCCAACAGCCATGTAGAACAGGAGGAGGAGGGTTCCAGGCCCTGCACCCCCTCATAATCAGTGTAATAAAGAAGCATGTATCCAGTAACAGTGCACTTGCCGTAATCTCAGTATTCGAGAGGCTGAGACAGGAGGATTGCAGATTCGAGGCCAGTCTCAGTAATTTAGCAAAGCTCTCAGCAGCTTAGCAAGACCCTGTTGACTCTCTTTCAAAATAACAAAAAGGGGGTGGGGTTGAATGCCTATAGGTTCGATTCCCAGCACCAAATAAATAATAAAATAAAATAGGGCTGTGGGTGTAGCTCAGAGGTAGAGCACCTCTGGGTTCAAACCCCAGCACCCCCCCCCACAGTACAGTAAGACAAGCCCCTCTTCAACGCCTCCATACACACTCTCAGATCTCAGACAATCAACATTGCCTTGAACACACAAACTTGGGGACATAAATCCTGGTCCCCACATTTGGCACTGATTCAGGACAGATGTTCCCTCTACAGGCACGCCTAAGAGTGGGCACTCCCAGCCTGGCACAAACAGTACTCCCACTCGATTCCCCGACCTCGAGGACATCAACTCGCAGATCCGGATGGGAAAGGCGGAGGCTCGGGGCTCTGGCCTGGGGTGAGGGGCGCCCAAGAGCCCCTCGCGTCCCTCGGGTGCGCTAGGACTGCGGATGGCTCGGTGCAGAACCGCCCGCAGGCCCAGAGCGCTAGAACGCAGTGTTCCCGGGCTGGCAGATGTCCGCCCCGCCCGGGGTAATTAGGAACTGGCTTAGGCAGGACACTCTCGGACCCGTTTCTCGCTGTCCAGCTGCCGGCCAGCCTATAAACAGGAGCGAAGGGGCGGCTGAGGCGACGGGGCGGCGGCGTCAGCTGCCGGACCTGGGGAGGGGACAGGTTCAGTTCTGGGATCAGCTCTGATCACACTCCCTAGGACGGGTCTTGCACTCAGGACAGCGACAGCTAGACTCCTCTTACTCTTCCCCTCTCCCCCAGTTCACAGGTGCCCCTTGCATTTTAATTTATCTTGTGGTCCTGGGGATTGAACCTAGAGGCATTCTACCTCTGAGCTATACCTCCAGCCCTTTTTAAATTTTTTTTTTTTGGTACTGGGGATTGAACCCAGGGGCATTCTACCTCTGAGTTACACCCCAGCCCTATTTTTTTATTCTTTATTTTGAAACAGGGTCTCACTAAGTTGTGGAGGGCCTAAGTAGCTGAGGCTGGCCGTGAACCCGGATCCTCCGGTCTCAGCCTCCCAAGTACTGGGATGACAAGCATGCGCCACCATGCCCGGCTCCTTTTTTTTTTTTTTTTTGGTTTTGAAACAGGGTTTCACTAGGTTGCTGAGCACCTCACTAAGTTGCTGAGGCTGTCCTCGAACCTGTGATCCTACTGTTTCAGTCTCTCCCAAGTACTGAGATTACAGGCATGTGCCACAGTGCCTGGCTTCGGTGCACTTTTTTTTTTTTTTTTTTTGGTGGTACTGGGGATTGAACCCAGGGGCATTCTACCTCCGAGCTACACCCCCGTCCCTATTTTTTTTCCTTTATTTTGAAACAGGGTCTCACTAAGTTGCAGAGGGCCTCACTAAGTAGCTGAGGCTGGCCGCGAACCTGCGATCCTCCTGTCTCTGCCTCCCAAGTACTGGGATTACAATCCAGTGCACGTTTTTTTTTGTGTGTGTGGTACCGGGGATTGAACCCAGGGGCTTTCTACCTCCAAGCTACATCCCCGGCCCTATTTTTTTTTTTTATATATACTTTATATTTTGAAACCAGGTCTCACGAAGTTGTGGAGGCCTCACTAAGTAGCTGAGGCAGGCCGTGAACCCGGATCCTCTGGTCTCAGCCTCCCAAGTACT
>PVJS01028344.1:0-14404 GCA_004027185.1 Glis glis | reverse complement strand
CCACGCTCGGCTCTGGTGCACTTTTGACTGCAGGACCGAGGGCAGGTGGGTTGAGGTTGCCAGGACTAGTTCACATGCTTGGTAATTGTTAACAGCAAATCATAACAGATGCTGATAGGCAGGTCCCTGACATAAACTGCTTATGGATTTCATGTCTCTGAATCCTCAACAAGCCAGGTTATGAAATTCTCTCACTGCTCTTACTCCCACTATTCAGGTGGGGAAACTGAGGCTCCCATGAAGCAGCTCTTTTGTGGGACAGCTGGCCTCTGAACCCAGGTGATGCGGCACAAAGAAGCCTGGGGGCCGGGCGTGGTGGTGCACACTTGTAATTCCAGTACTTGGGAGGCTGAGACCGGAGGATTCGGGTTCGCTGCCAGCCTCAGCTACTTAGTGAGGCTCTCCGCAACCCAGTGAGACCTGGTTTCAAAATAAAGAATAAAAAATAGGGCTGGGGTGGACCTCGGAGGTAGAATGCCCCTGGGTTCAATCCCCAGTACCACACACAAAAACAAAAAACAAAGAAGCCTGGGGTCCTTGCCGCCAGCTGCACCCCCATTTGTTTATACACGCCACCCCAACGTGCCCACACCTGCCACTGCACACCCTGTGGAGGAGTCAAGTGGGGGGCACGTTTAGGCTGGTGGCTGGGTTCCCCTTGCACACACAACACACCCTGGCACGCCCAGACCCTGGGTGTGTGAGCCCTGAACACTGCATTCTGAGTCATGTGTGTCCTCAGGCACCACTTCTGTCCCCTGCCCCCAACCAGCTCCTGCTTGGAACTTGCAAACCCTCAAGGTCATGCCTGGTCCTGAGCCTCAAGCAGGGATGGCAGTGGCTGCCCTGGCAGAAGCAGGGAGCCAAGGACAGGAGGTAAGGGGGTTCATTAGGTGCCTTCCAGGCCAGGGACTGACGGTTTGGTGAATTTGTGCCACGACTCAGGGAGTGGCTGCACTTAGGTCCCTGGCTTAAGAATGAGGGACCAAGGTGGTCCCTGGCCTCCCTGGGAACTCTGTGGAGGCAGGACCAACTTTCAGGGCCCCTCCACACTGAGTCCTCTGCCATCCTGTCCCCTTAATCAGCCCCATTGTTCCAGCCCCTAGCTGGGAGCGGCTGATGCCATCCTAGGGAGGTAGGAATTGAGGGGTGGAGGTTGTTAATCCCCAGTTTGGCAGGCCCAGCCTCTGCCCAGGGCGCCCACTAATTCCCAAACTAAACAGCAGGCAGCACTGGGCCTGCTGCCTGCTTAATCCACTCCCCACCAGCCTGAGGCTGGCCAAGGGCCTCCTGATTCCCACACGCTGAACCTCCAAGAAATGGACAAATACCCCTCTTCCATTCCAGGCTTCACAGTCCCAGCAGGGACATCTCTACCCATGCAGAAGTAGAACAAAGCACCCTGTCACCCACCCTTTTTTCAAAATTGCCAGGATAAACACACATCTTAGATCTCTGCTGTGAATTTGCTCCCTAGATGTGCCACTTTTGTGCAATGCACAACATGTGCAATTGTACATGAGGGTGTTAACCCCCCACCCACACTTCCCTCTATCAACAAACACAGCGGATAAGATTATTTTATTGAGGAGAGAGAGGCAGGGAGAGGTGGGGGGCGACTACAGCCCCCCCAGCCCCACCAGGGGGAATAAGCCCCCTCCCTGCCTCCCGCCCCCCAAGTGGCTCCCCCTGTACTATGGGGGACTGTGCAAACTCTGCCCCAGGGGGGAGTGGGGAGGGTAGGAGGTGGGTGTGAAATGGCAGCAGCTGGGGCTGGTGGCAGTGCTACTGGGCACTGGGGGGCTTGTAGGGCTCCAGGAGGAGGGCAGAAAAGGTGTTGACCTTGTCTGCTCCCCGCACCTCATGTGGTAACAGCGGCAGCTTCACGATGTGGAAGTCTTCATACAGGTCCTCCATCTGCAGCCGGGGCAGAGAACAGAAAGCCACAATGAGGGGCAGAAAGGCAAGCAGAGGGCAGTTCCATAGAAGGAGTCTGGCCAGGAGCCTCCCAGGGCCCAGGAAAGAGTATGGGGAAGAGGCTTCCTGAGGCCATCAGTAAGAGTGGGGCTGGGAATGTCAGAGATCAGTGGGCTAGACCTCCTGCTCCCCAGGGCTGTGGGTACCCAAGTCAGGCCAGCCACAGTCCTCCAGGGCCAGATGGATCTCAAGTGGGGGGTCAAAAGCAGAAGGTCAGGGGCAGAGGGAGGTACAAATGGCCAGAGGGTGTTGCTCAGTAGTTAGCACTTGCCTCCTCAGCACACAAACAAACAAACAAACAAACAAACAAAAAACATAACAGGCCAGACCTGGTGGTGCACACCTGTAATCCCAAGTACTTGGGAGACTGAGACAGGAGGATTCCAGGTTTGAGGACAATGTAGCAAGACCTTCAGCAACCTATCAAGACCCTGCTTCCAGCCGGGCGTGGTGGTGCACGCTCATAATCCCAGTACTTGGGAGGCGGAGATCGGAGGATCCGGGTTCCGCGGCCAGCCTCAGCTACTTAGTGAGGCCCTTCGCAACCTCGTGAGACCCAGTTTCAAAATAAAGGATAAAAAATAGGGCCGGGAATGTAGCTCGGAGGTAGAACGCCCCTGGGTTCAATCCCTGGTACCACAAAAAAAAAAAAAAAAAAAAGACAATGCTTCCAAACAAAAAATTAAAAGGGCTGGGAGCATAGCCTGGAGGTAGAATGCCCCTGAGTTCTATCCCTAGTAAAAAAAAAAAAAAAGAAAGAATAAAAAAAAAAGAATAGGGCTAAAGGGCAGAGGTGCCTCAGCCGGGTCGGAGGTGGGTAGGTGGGTGGGCACACCTGGTCCAGGTACTTGGCCTGGATCTTGTGGCGGGCCTCGCACATCTTGCAGGGCTTCTCAGGATCAGGGAAGACGAGCTGGTTGACGATGATATTGTGGGTGTCGATCTTACACTTGGCCAGCTCCTGGATCAGCCGCTCTGTCTCATACAAGGATAGGAACTCAGCAATGCACACACAGATGAAGGTCGTCTGCTCCTGCAGTGGGCATGAGAGAGGAGAGAGGATGGTGAAGGATGGCTTGGCCCGGTTCCCACCCCCTCCAAGCCTCTGGCCATCTGCTGGAACAGGACTCACTGGGTCCTTGAACTGTTCGCTGACGGAGCGGATGACAGGCAGCGTCTCCTCCAGTTTGGAAGCCAACTGGTCTGCGTTCATGTCCCCCAGGCCCAGCATGTTGCACATCTGTGGGGAGGAGTGACAGGCTCACGGCTCACCTGGGGACATTTAAAGCCTGGGGTGGGGAGGCTGCTTAATACCAGGGGGAGGACTCCTGGCTCCCTCTGGTGGTCACAGGTGTGAGCCTGGGGGCAGATTCAAATCCCAGCTCTGCCATTTAGGTGGGAACCATCAAGAAAGGGGGTTGACCTCCTGGAGCCTCGTTTTCCCCATCTGTAAAGCTTACCTCCAAGAACCCTTGAAAACCCTTGTGCTAAGATGACCTGGCACATATAATGTGCTCAGAACCAAGCAGGGCACAGAGCAGGTGCTCAGCAAATATGACTACATGAGGTTGGGGGGCCATATGCACACCACAGGGATGGAGCTGGGGCTGTGCAGAAATAACACCTTAACAATAATCCATGGGCCGCTCTCATGATCTCTTTTTTTTTGTGTGTGTGTGGTACTAGTATAGAATCCAGGGGCTGTTCTAGCTCTGAGTTACATCTGCAGCCCTTCAGCCCTCATTTATTTTGAGATACAGTCTCACTACATTGCTGAGGCTGTCCTAGAACCTGCAATCCTCCTGTCTCAGCCTCTTGAGTTGCTGGGATTATAGGCATGTGCCACCAGGCCCTGCTCATGATCTCCATTTGACAGACAAGGGGAGGCCCAGACAGGTGAACTTGCTTGGGGTCACACAGCTGCCCCCCCCCCCGGTATGCGTGAGGGTACAGGAGATGTGGAGGCGCGACACCTGGCTGTAAGCACTTCGAAGCTCAGTGCCGGGCCGGGCTTGAAAGTGGACAGAGGCAGGGACAGAGTCTTGCCGATAGGGTGGGGGAGACGCTCTTCCTTCCCCTGCAGTGAAAATTCATCCCACCCAGCGAGAAGCACCAACAGACAGGACATGGGGAGAAGGGCCTTTGTGGTGGCACATCTGGGGGCTGGGGCCCGCTCCCGCTCCAAGGACGCCTGTGTGCCTGGGGCCCAGCCTGCCTGTGAGATGAAGGGGCTGATCTGGTTCTTGATCTGCATGAGGCGGCCCAGGCCTCGCTCCACGATGGTGGGGAAGTTGAGCAGCCTGAGTGTGTGGCCTGTGGGCGCCGTGTCAAACACCACCACCGAGAAGTTCATGCCCTTCACCAGCCTGAGGGGAGATGGGGGTCAGGCCTGCTCCGGCCTCTCCTCCCTGGGCGGCCCCCACCCCCGCTGGCCGGGCCTGACCTCATGACTTCAGCGTAGCTCATGGCCTCATCGATGCCTGGGAAGGCGCTCATGGCCTCCTGCATCATCTTCTTGCCCATGCTGAGCATGTTGTCCTCTTCAAAGAACTCATCTGGCAGTTCCGCCACACCCAGACTGGGGTCGATCTCCTGGGGACCGGAGCAGAAGACACTCAAGTCACTGTGACTGCTGGGGGTGGGGTAGACGTCCCACCTGGACACAGAGCCAGTACGGGGCTCGGTCCACAAGCCCTTCATCATTAGGTCATGATCTTCCCTTGGGGACTTATGGTTTCCAATGGTTGTGCCAGTGCTCAAACCTCCACAAATGGAAAATTGCAAACTAGGATCAGGGCCTGCAAAAGGATGCTGAAACCGATGCACAGCTGTTCCCCACCTGGAACTTGATTCCCTAAGATACATCCATGGTTGCGCCCCCCCACCTCTTTTCTTGGTGGTACTGGGATTGAACCCAGGGGCATTCCACCTCTGAGCTACACCCCCAGCCCTATTTTATGTATTTGGTACTGGGGATTGAGCCCAGGGGCATTCTACCTCCGGGCTACACTCCCAGCCCTATTATTTATTTATTTATTTTATGCGGTACCGGGGATTGAACCCAGGGGCGTTCTACCTCCGCGCTACACCCCCGGCCCTATTTTTTTATACTTTATTTTGAAACCGGGTCTCACAAAGTTGTGGAGGGCCTCACTAAGTAGAGAGAGAGACAGAGACAGGGGGAGAGAGAGAGAGCGAGTGAGCGAGAGAGCTGAGGCTGGCCGCGAAACCCGGATCCTCCGGTCTCCGCCTCCCAAAGTACTGGGATTACAAGTGTGCGCCACCACGCCTGGCCCCCCTTTTTTTTTTCTTGAAACAGGGCCTCACTAAGTAGCAGAGGCTGGCTATGAACCTGCGATCCTCCTGTCTCAGCCTCCCAAGTACTGGGATTACAAGTGTGTACCACCATGCCCGGCTTATGTTTTATTTTGAAATAGGGTCTCACTAAGTAGCTGAGGGCCTCGCTAAATTGCTGAGGCTAGCTTCAAACCTGCGATCCTCCTGTCTCAGCCTTGCAAGTACTAGGATTATAGGCGTGTGTTACCACGTCCAGCTTGGGTCACCTCTTCTTGGTGACTTCATGGGTCCCCTGGTGAAGTCCCCCACCTTGCTGGCCTGGGGGGGGCATCTCTCTGCAGGGAGCCTGCCCACCCATCACTCCCCCAGTACAGGCCCAGTCACACCCTTGATGGGTTATTCCACATTCTACTCTCGACCTGAAGCTCCTCTTCTCTGGCCTCAGTTATTCCAAACTTCTCTGGGTCACAATGTCTCTCTCCCCATGCCTGGTTTGCTGTCAGTATCCTTCTTGGCTAGTGCCCTTATAAGTTCAGGTTCCAGAGGTTGCTTTCCTCTTCCCTCTGTGGTTGGAAAACCTCCCACTATGCTTATTCCCAGCTTTCTGGTGTTTCTGCACCCGAGGACCTGAGCACATCTGACCAGTAATTCCTGATCACAGATCTTCAATGGGCACTGGATGAGCCAGATGCCTCTGTGGTCCTCCTTCTATCCTCAGAAGTGTTTATGTGGCATCTTGTCCCTTCTCAAATTGCTTCTGTACCTATTCACTGCTGAGGCCCTTACCTGTACCTCTGTGAGAAAGAGAAGCTGCTGGCTGCCAGAACCTCCATCCTCTCCAGGAAATGCCCAGTTTCCTCTGCTTCCCTCGGAATCTCTGACCCTGGCAGATCTAAGTCCTGGGTCTGTGTGCTGGATGGAACTCATCCTCATCCAGCATCACTTGTCCCCAACTGTTGGCAAATTCCCAGATGCAAAACATACACGCTCTGTCTTCACTTTTCTCAAAACAGCCCCCTTGCTGGGTGTGCTGTCATATGCCTGTAATGTCAAACTTGAGAGGCTGAGACAGGAAGATCACAGGTTTGAGTCTAGCCTTAGCACTTAGCAAGACCCTGTTTCAAACGAAAAATAAAAAGGGCTAGGGGTGTAGCTCAGAGGTAGAATGCCCCTGGGTTCAAGCCCCAGTACAACGACAAAAAAGCCCTTCTTAGCTGGTGTGGGGGCGCATACCTGTAGTCTTAGCTATTGGGGAGGCTAAGGCAGGAGGATTGCTTGAGCCCAGAGTTCAAGACCAGCCTCAGAAGTATAGAAAATGACTTTCAAATCAATACTAACTTCCTTCAAGCTCCAGGTTCATATAACTAACTGTTCATATAACTACTGTCATCTCTCCACTTAGATGTTCAAATGGGCACCTCAAATTCCCTGTGAGCAAAACAGAATTTTTGATTTGTCCTTCCTAAACCTGCTCCTTTCCTAGTTTTCCCCATCCCAGCTACTCAGAGAGAAAGATAAGACACACATTGAATTTGTTTCTTTTTTTTCACCCATTACAACCAAGCACTCTCATTGTTTGCTTCCAAAATACATTCCAAATCTAACTACTTGTCCCCCAACATGCTGCTCCTGCATGAGTATCCAGGCTACTGTCTCATGCTCACCTGCTTACGCCCCCGGCCTCCTTATTAATCTACCTCCTTCTACCCTTGACCTACAATGCAATCTCCACATGACAGCCAAAGAGTATTTTTCAAAATATAAATTTTCCCCTGACAGTGCTCTGCTTAAAATAAATAGCTTCCCACTTGGCATAGTGGCACATGACTGTAATCCCAGTACTTGGGAAGCTGAGACAGGAGGATTACAGGTTTGAAGCCAGCCTCAGCAACTTAGTGAGACCCTGTTTCTTTTCTTTTCTTTTTATTTTTTTATTTTTGTGGTACGGGGGATTGAACCCAGAGGCATAATACCTGAGCTACACCCCCAGCCCGATTTTATTTATTTGGAAACAGGGTCTCACTAAGTTGCAGAGGGCCTCACTAAGTTGCCAAGGCTGGCTTCGAACCTGTGATCCGCCTGTCTCAGCCTCCCAAGTACTGGGATTAGAAGTGTGCACCACCACACCCGGCTATGAGACCCTGTTTCCAAATAAAAAAGTGAAAAGGGCTAGGAGTGTAGCTTGGAGGTAGAATGCCCCTAGGTTCAGTCCCCAATACCATAATAAATAATAAAATAAGCAGCTTCCCTGTAAACTTAGAAACAAAGCCAAACTGCTTACAGTGGCTACAAAGTTCCATACCATGTACCTCTGATTGATCTTCCAACCTCTCCTTCCCTTACCCTTGCATACTTAGCTCTAGTCACTCTCACCACTTCCTGCTCCTCAAACATTTCTCCTTCATTCCTTTGTGGGTACATCGAGGAAGGGGTAAAACTGAAGAGATACGGGCTATAGAATGGACAGGACAATGGTGGCTGTTGGTGGCTGGGCCCAAGAAAGGCCTGAAGGGCCCTTTTCCAGAAGTGGAGAGCCAAGCCCTGCTTAACTTACCATAGCAAAGAGGTTGTCATAGCCTTTGACCTTGGTAGGCACCTTGGAGAACTTCTGGTCAAAAGCATCTGAAATGTTGTGAGCTGGGTCTGTGGAGATGATGAGAACACTCTCACGCCCCTTGGATAGCTGAACCGCCAGGCTGCAGCTGCACAAAGGAAATGTGGAAAAGCTGGGAGCAAGGTGCTGGGCTCTGCTCCCTGGGTCTGCAAGAGGAGATGTTGGGTTCGAGGAGCAGAGGCTCGAATTATCAGGGATCGTAGGAGGAGAGCATGGGTCACTGTGGAATTAAGCCCTAATGCCTGTCAGGGATCTCATCTACTGGCTCTTCCATCTGGACTAAGTTAGTTTCAGTTGACTGATTCAGTTGGACCTGGTGCCTGTTTTTTCTTTGCTGGGCAAAGAATGGCACAGTCCAGCTGTTCAGACAGCACAGCTTGTCTCTGTGTCCTCTCCCTCAACTCTAAGTCAAGAGACCCCATTCTGCACTCTCTGCTAAAGTTTAGGATGGTTCACTCCACTTGTCCAGGATAATTTGTCCCAGGGAACCATCCCTCTTTCCCACCTGAGTGAGACAGTCTGATCATATGTTCTTTCCCCCACCTTCTCCAGGCCAAGATAGCTTGCCATGGTGTCCTTCTCCCTACTCCTAGCTCAGTCGGGTATGGCCCAGTTGACTGGGACGTCTAGGTCCTCCTCTGCCAGTCCATGCGCTGGGTTCACCTTGGTTTGGCACTTAAGCCCCAACAGGGATAGTCCAATTCACAGGGTGCCAACCTGCATCGAGGAGCTCTTTCATTGGCTGCAGGTAACTTTCCGGAGAGTACAACCCAGAAGACCCCAGCCTAGCCCCCTGGCCCGGCTCGGGGAAGAAAAGCCCGTCCCTGGCCTCCCCTTCCCTCAGTGGTACATCCCACCCGCCTTCCCAGGCCCCCTCTTTAGACTCCCTACCTGCAGGTAGTCTTGCCCACGCCACCCTTGCCCCCGACAAAGATCCACTTAAGGCTGCGCTGCTCGATGATGTTGCTAAGCGTGGGCTCCAGCGGCTCCACATCAGGTGCATCCTCGAACTCCTCTGCCTCAACCCCCCACCCGGCCACCCCCGCCGCCATCTTGGAACCGGCTCACGTGATATAACGGAGCGCACCAAGCAAAGCGCCTACAGGGGAAATTTGTCTATTACATCCCCGTTGAGGTTAGGAGCCTGAATTAATTTCCACGCGACATGACTTTTAGGAGATGCGAGAAGGTATAGTTTCATTGCGTTATGGTTCTAGGTCTCATGTCATAGACCTCTTGTCTATATTTTTCCAAAGGATTCCCCTGCCTTGTGAACATATTGGTACGGTCCAGAGTACTTCCCTTCACTGATTGGGCCCTAAGTCTTGTAGCACTCCTTTCATTGGCTACATCTTTTCTGACTTCCACCAGTCACGCTCAAGTCCAGGTAGTCGCCAACCTCTCCTTAGCAACCAGCCAAACACCCTGTCCAAGCCCTTTCAGTGAAGTTAGATCAGAGGTCCGTCCTGGCTCAATCCTATAGGCTCAACTTCATGTCGATCATTTTCCTCTTATTCTCCAAGTTGGGTCCTAACGTGGAGTCAGGTCCGCCCCCTCTGCTATTCAATTGGCTGTGAGCCAACAGCCCCTGCCGGAAACCAATTTGGGACAAATCGATTGGGTGGCTGGAGACGGGTGCCTGGGCCGAGATTGGGTTAGCGGGAAAACGACTCCAGTTGTGGGCAGGGTCTGCAGACCCCGGTCCAGTACACCTTAGCCCCCATGCTGGGCAGGAACCGTACCTGCATCCACGCTCCTTGTAGAAGCGATCCCCAGGTTAGATATGCCCTTTAGACCCAGTTAGGGACTCAAGTTCCGATGTGTCAGTTGAGTACACAGACGGGGTCCTTTCACTTGCAATGATTATCCCTGGTGGCAGATGGAGATTCTAGACCTGGAAAGCTAATGCGCTCCCACCCTCTAGCAGGAACCCCACTTCGGAGAGCCAGTTACAGCCCAGTCTCAGATGATAATCCCATTCCCAGGGAGTCCTGGTCGGTGTAGCGCCAACCCGAGTCTAGCTGGATTATAAAAAGCCGGGGGGCGGGGCGGCTCCTCGAGGCCGCGCCCCATTGGGTCATACTCCCTTTTTGCTCCGCCCCAGTCCCCGCCCCTCTGCGGATGCTTGAGTGCCCAGACAGCTCTTCCCGGCATGCATTGTTCCGGACGAGGCTAGTCGAGCGCCAAGCGCGGGCCGGAGCGGCCTTCCCGGAGTCCTTTGCGCGGCACCTGGCGACAAAATGGCTGCCCGAGGGAGACGGGCGGAGCCTCCAGGCCGGGAGGCGCCAGGCCCCGCGGGCGGCGGCGGGAGCCGATGGGCTGAGTCGGGGCCGGGGACGTCACCCGAGAGCGGAGACGATGAGGTGTCGGGCGCCGGTTCGAGCCCGGTGTCGGGCGGCGTGAACTTGTTCGCCAACGACGGCAGCTTCCTGGAGCTGTTCAAGCGGAAAATGGAGGAGGAGCAGCGGCAGCGGCAGGAGGAGCCGCCCCCGGGCCCGCCGCGACCCGACCAGCCGGCTACCGCAGCCGCGGGCACAGGGGATCCGAAGAGGAAGGGCGGCCCGGGCCCCACACTCAGCTTCGTAAGGAGCCGCGGGGGTGGGGGCGGGCGCCAAGGCCTGCCTTGGAAGGGGAAATCGGGGCCTGAGAGAGGGGAATCGGGATCCAAGTCCACCCTCCGGCCCGATGAGGGGTGATTGTTCAGGTCACCGACGAGACGTAGACCCTAGATTCCCGACGAGAGGGGACTGGAGGTGGGCGTGGGGACCCCCAGATCCTACTCGCCGGGACCTAGGAGCCAGGATTGCATTGGAAACAGCACGCTGGGGCTAGGGAAACCTGGATACTAGGCCTCCTGTTTGGATGGTATCCGGACTTTGGATATGGGAACCACGCCTTACTGTGGGGAAACGGGGGGGGGGCAAATTGAAGTCCCAAGTCTGAGCTGTGTGCATTAGTCTCAGAGCGCTGACTGCCCTCTTAGGAAGATTGCTTAACTTCTCTGAATCTTATTCAACTAATGTCCATGTATTGAGCACCTTACCTTGTGCTGGGCATCGTGCTAGGTGCTAGGTTTGCAGTAGTGTACGTGACCGATAAGATCGTTGCCCCTCTGGAGTCTCTGTGCTAGCCTACCCTCATTGTTTCTAGCTGCAAAAATGGGCATCATTACATCTTTTGATGTACTAGGGTTCCATGAGGTGGTCCTGGAAAAGTGGTTACCACAAGTCTGTTTTATAGGAAGGGCTAAACCAGTGGTTCTCAACTGGCGACCATTTCCCTCACCCCCTCATTTGGCAAGATCTGGAGACATACTTGGTTGTTAAAACTGGGGAGATGCTAGTGACATCTATGGGTAGAGGCCAGGGATGCTGCTTAATATCCTACAATGCACAGAGCAGCTCCTTTCCGGAAACTCCAACAAAGAATGATCCAGCTCAAAATGTCAATAGTGAGCCTCCCCTGGTGGCACACATCTGTAATCCCAGTACTTGGGAGGCTGAGACAGGATTAAAGGTTAGAGGCAAGCCTCAGCGACTTAGTGAGACCCTGTTTCAAAATAAAAAATAAAAAGGACTGGGAGTGTAGTTCAGAGACAATGCCCCTGAGTTCAATCCCCAGTACCAAAAAAAAAAAAGAAAAGAAAAAAAAAGTCAGTGCCAGATTGAGAAACTCTTAGCTAGATAAACGGGACATGTACTCATTGTCAGCTCTGAGCTTTCTTAGTCTCTGGTGTTGAGATCAAGGCCCTGTGGTATGGAGGAAAGAGTACTGATTTAAGACTAACAGACTTGGTGGGGGAGTTCAGGTCTTGGATCTCCCTGTGTGGTTTTGGGCAGGTGATCTAATCTCTGCAAGCCTGTTTCTTTATCTGTTAAAATGGCTGTGAGATCTGGGGATGTATCTCAGTGGTAGAGCACTTCCCTAGCATATGTGAAGTCCTGGGTTGCATTCCCAGCACCACAAAAAGTGAAAAGAAAGAAGGGGTGAGAATAGACCTAAGAGTACCTACTGAGGCTGAAGATGGGATTATGTCACTGAAGCCTGTTGCATTCCCTGGAGCACAGGAAGCCCCCAGTCAAGGGGAAGAGATACCAAGATGAAAAAGTGTCAAGATGTGGGTTGGTGTAAAGAGCATGGAGGCTGAGACCCCTCCATGAATGGGAGCAGTGGTGGTTGTCATTGTCTTTTTCATTTGTTCATCCAGGGGCCATTGCGGCTGCTTCCCAAAAAGGCTAGATGCAGGGGAATCTGTTGCTCAGTGGTTACCGATGCCACCTGCCCAGTGGCTTAGATGCATCTGACCCTGAGCCCACCCACATTGTTTGTTGTCATCATGAGCTTTCCTAAAAGACTGTTTTCTTGGCTATCAAATGGGAGTGGTTTTAACCTTCATTTTAGGGTAACTGAATGTGCAGGAGATGCCACATCTCAGAACAGGGCTTAGCATACAGTAAGTGCTCGATAAAGGGAGCTATTGCGGGGCGTGGTGGCACCTGCTTGTAATCCCAGTACTTGGGAGGCTGAGACCGAAGGGTCTGGGTTCACGGCCAGCCTCAGCTACTTAGTGAGGCCCTCCACAACTTAGTGAGGTCCTGTTTCAAAATAAAGAATAAAAAATAGGTCTGGGGGTATAGCTCGGAGGTAGAATGCCCCTGGGTTCAATTCCCGGTACCGGAAAAAAAGGGGGAGCAATTGCAGCTTTCATGGTTTCTACCAGGAGAAGGTGAGGCCTTTGCATAGAGAGAGGACAGAGCTGGTCCCCACCCAGGTGGCCACTCCTCAGGCTCCCTGGGAGGGCAGCCTCGGGGCCAGGACTGCCTGGGCATGGCAGGCCCAGGACCGGCGCTGAGTCGCGTGTGCTCCTCTCTGATTGCTGCGCAGGTCGGCCGGCTGGTGGAGCTGGGCGTGGCGTCGGGACGGGCCACCGGGCCGGGCTAGGAAGGTGTAGTGGGCCTCAGCGCCGCCAAGGGCGGGCCCGGCTCCTGTAACCCTTGCAGTCTTCTGTCCCTTCACCCAGGTGGGCAAACGCAGAGGCGGGAACAAACTAGCCCTCAAGACGGGAATAGTAGCCAAGAAGCAGAAGACTGAGGATGAGGTGAGCAGGCCGGGAGGGAGGCTATCTCTTCGCCTTTGCCTTCCAGCCCCTGTGCTGGTGATCAGGCCTATCCCTCCCTGTCCAGCATCCTGCCCTGGAGGGGTGTGCCTGGTGGGGTAGAGGGCTTTCCACAAAGTCCCCAGATAACTCTGCATATCTTGCCCTCAAACCCAGGATGTTCAGGGTGACACTGGGGATGGGTCAGCTGTCTCAGTCCTGACCTCAATTCTTGGACTCCCTGGCCCCCCTCCCAACCTCCTCTTGTCCCCCACCCCACAGGTATTAACAAGTAAAGGTGATGCGTGGGCCAAGTACATGGCAGAAGTGAAAAAGTACAAAGCCCACCAGTGCGGCGATGATGATAAAACTCGGCCCCTGGTGAAATGACCCCTCCCCGTGCACCCACGGCCTGGGACTCTCTGCGATGTACATAACTATTTAATGCAGCGGCAGCGGCAGCAGCCTTCCCGAGGACTGATACACACAGAAGGAAATCGAGGTGCTCCCGCAGCCGCGGATGATTCTCCAGGACTCTTTTTTACCTTGAGCACTTGCCTCCTGAGACTTATTAGAACAGTGGTTTACTGTCCCCTTTCTTCCTGCCTCCTCGCTCTCTCTGGCTCTTTCTGTCTTCCTTCCTCTTTCACCTTCCTCCCCCTCCCCTTAGCCATCACTTCTGGGAAGTAAAGAACTTGACTTAGTGCTGGAGCCGTGTGCTTGGTTTGTCTTCTTTATGCTCTGGAATTTAAGCCCTCCCCCATGGGGCTGCACCACACTTGCCAAAGCTGGGGTCTGGCCCAATAAGGAGAGGTGGGGAGGTTTGGAGGGCAGGGTCACATCACCTCCTCTTGTCCTGGACTCTCCTGAAGACCCCATGCCCCTCCTTGTACCTTAGGTCCAGTCTCCATCTTCATAGTCCTGTTTTGGCTGCCACTGGGCTTGCAGTTCAGCAGCAGAGTACCTGCCTCGCATGTGTAAAGGCTCTGGGTTCCAACACACATTTTCCATTTTGGGTGGACCAAAGCCCTTACTTTGTTCATTTGGCTATACTTATTGAGCATCTACTATATGCCCAGCCATTCTAGGCCTCAGGATCCATGGCAGTGAGCAGAAGAAGGAGATGCTGTAGATGCTCCCTGCAGATGCTGAAGGAGATAGGAACAAAGAGGGGAAGCCCTTTGGGGTGGTGCCTACAAACAGGGATAGAGTAGAGGCTTGGGGAAGGTGTCTATTTTAGTTGACATTTGTTTAGAGTCCTGAGGAAGATCAAGAAGGATGTCCCTGAGCCGGGGCGTGGAGGTGCACGCTTGTAATCCTAGTACTTGGGAGGCTGAGACCGGAGGATCCGGGTTCGCGGCCAGCCTCAGCTACTTAGTGAGGCCCTCTGCAACTTCGTGAGACCCGGTTTCAAAATAAAG